>AP025075.1:25687135-25717425 GCA_036186865.1 Eustoma russellianum | reverse complement strand
TTTTTTTTTTTTTTTTTTTTTTGAGAAATTACTCCCATCTCTTTTGAAGTGTTTTTTATTTTAGGGAAAATAACCTTTTGGCCTATGTTTTGGTTATTCGGTCAATTGTCTCCTTGGTGTTTAAAATTACATACTTAACCCCTATGTGCTTTTGTACTGATGAAAAAATCTCACTTTTCAGGTCATATCACCGGAAATGCCTTAAAAATAAGGGTATTTTGGTCATTTTGTATCTTTCATCTCCTACACTCAACCTCCACCTTCAAAAAAAACACCCTGCTACCTTGTTGGCAAAAGGTTGAACCCCAACCCAAAGGGCCCCCACTCCCCCAGCCCCAAGGAGCTGCGTGGAAGATGTAAATCAGGAATCCAACGGCCTCCTAGATTGGGTGAGATCTTACGCAGTTACCCACACAAGGTGCCCCACAAACCAGACATTTGGCTTAGCAGCAGAGAAACATCCACACTGTGCGCGTCCATGGATTCGAACTCATGACCTCTTGTTGGCAATATCCAACCCGAGTACCAATTTAATTATGTCCTGGAGGCAACACCCCGCTACCTTAGTGACTGGGATTTCCTTCATTGATTTCTCCAGCGTCCCACGTTACCTTAGCATCCTTTTTGTGCGGAACTTCTTGGAAATATAGTTCGTTCAGCAATGCATTTGAACATTGGTAGCATGATGATCTTTTGCATTCTTGTGTTCTCATGATTAACCACTACAGGTATCTTTTTGAGGAATGTCCAAATAACGATAGGTAGACGTATGCAATTGAAATACCATGGGTCAAAAGTCATTCTGCAGTGTGCTGAAGATTCATGCTAACAAAATCAACATCCTTCTCAAAGCAAAAAAAAAAATACATATGAGTTCAATAAACCAAAAACACTAAAATCTAAGATGACCCATATACGAAAAGAAAAGAAAGATCTTGCTTCCACACTTCCTCATTATGATCTACTTTTATCTTATCTCCTTTTTTTAGTTATGATGCTAAAATCAAGCATCAGTCATATTCCTTTCTTCCTCTTCCCGATCTGTCAATTCAGTTTTATCAAACAGTTCATACTTTTTTTTTTTTGATAATCTTGTAGGATACAATTCATTTTGTGAAAGTTGCAGACTTCGTCTTTATAATGGAAGTGTCTTTCGATTTTTTGTTGTTTTTTTATTGTCGATGTTGGTGTTGGGAATAACGACCGTGACTCACTAGAATCTTCGAGTATGACAGCAAGATAGATAAAATAGACACCAAGATTTACGTGAAAACCCTCTCTCTGTGGAGGGAAAAAACCACGGGCAGTGAGAACAACTTCCACTATTCGAAATAATGGGAATACAAGACACAACTCAAGTTTAGACTTAAACTTGAGAAATACAAGAGAATTGAAACACTCAATATTTTCTCATACAGAATTGGTATAATCTCACAACTCTCTTTTCCTCTCTCTCTATTTTCTTTCACTCACTTCTCTCTCAAGAAGCTCTCAAATTGCTTCTTCCTTTGGTTTTTAGTGTGTCTTCCATCTACTAAAACATGCCTATTTATAGGCAAACAAAATGAATAAACGCATGTGTGTTACTATTCATATAATGGCTACTTTGTAATTGTCAAAGTTGGTATGCCACCAACCAAAGAAAAACTTACCGAAGAAGTCTTCCTTCCAAAAAATTCTTGTTTTCCCATTAGTATCAGTTGGAACTCTGAGAAGGAAAAAAAGTTGCAGACTTGAAGCCACTGTTTGAAACGGCTCAGGGGTGGTAGCTAATCTTAATGAACCATGTTCTGCATTTGTCAAAATGCAGTTGAATTTTTAACGTGTTTAAGCCCGGCTCACTTGGTAAGCTCTCGAGTGTCTAAATATCAGATTATGAGCTTACATGATCTAAAAGCAGGAGCAGGCTCGATTTTTCCAAGAAAAATAACAAGCCAAGCAGCAGACCACATAGGCAAGGCACAGCTCATGAATTGTTTGGTTCGCCATAGATTAAAAAAATTCAATACTATTTCCTTGCAACCAACCCAGCAGGAACTTTGTTGGATTTGCAATTGATTTGACTTTTGATGCTCCAGTTCATGGAAGTTTGCAAAACAGCAACTCAATAACAACTTTTCATACATTTCGTGGATGGTGAAGAACTTATGCAGCACAAGAAACTCGCAAGAAGGGGTAGAATTAGGGTGGTAAATGAACCAAGCCGTTCGGTTGTTCGGCTCGTTTGACTCGAGCTCGAGCTCGGCTCAGATAGAAGGTTAATGAACAGAGCTTGAACACTTTTTTTCTGTTTAAACTCGGTAAGTGTACCAGTTCGTTTAAGGTGTTTGGCTCGTTAATATTATTCGTGAGTTAAACGAACCAAGCTTGAACAATTAAATATGTTCGTTTAAATAAACGAACAAGCTCGGCTTGTTCGCTAAGTTAAATGAACCGAGCTTGAACAACGTAATGCTCGGCTCGTTCGGTTCATTTACCGCCCTAAATAGAAGTCCGCATAACTCAGAATCTCTCTTCAAACCGGAAGAATACTGCGCCAGTTCCAGAGTTATTCTGGTGCTGCTGAGATTTAGTGTCGATTGATTTATTCTGGTGCTGCTGAGAGCATGCGGCCGAGGAAGGAGACCAACGTGGATTTTTTTTTTTTTTTAACAGGAGTTCTAATTGCAGGGTATATTTGTCTATGTTTAAGTAAGATTAAGTTAAAGTCTAAATTACCCACTTAACGGCGTGTTTAAAGCAATTTCGGCGAAATTATCCACGAAAATATGATTTTCTCATCGGTCCAAAAGCACAGGAGTGTTAGGTATGTAATTTTAAACACCAAGAAGACAATCGACCGAATAGCCAAAGCACAAGGGGGCAAAAGGTCATTTTCCCTTTATTTTATGATAATCACAAGCTAGCCCATGAACTATATTCAAACTACAAAAATTACCCTAAACTAGTTTTGTGCCTAAGAAATGTCTTATGGCCCTTGCTGTCTAACAAATAATAATACTACAACAACACATACCCAGTAATTCCAATAACAGTAAAAACTATCGTAAAGAGTTGGGCATGATGAGAGATAGGTAAACAATACACCCATCTCAAAGGAAAGAGAGTTTGTTTCCGGTGAGATCTTCGGCTCTGTATGTACCTGCATAGATGACACATTAATAGAAATATGGTATGCTTGTGTATTAGTGAATTCAGTAAATACAAATAATACAAACAATGTGTTAAAATACTTTATCCAAGAGCTTCATTGGCAATATTATTTTCAGACACTCTCAACTTGAGGAATAAAAGAAGAAAGGATGTCGTAGAGGACATATACCTTTATAAATTATCGATCTACCTCATAATTTTTGGCAAAATAATGTTGTCAAATAAATGTAACTATAGCACTCTTATTATTGTTTATTTAAATCTAAATTATTGATAAATACACACTTTTTTTGATAAATATATATATTTTTATTTAATATATAGTCAAGAATTATGAAATGAAATCAATCATATAAAAATGACAATGGTCTGTATTATTAAAAATAAACGTGTATTTATCATCCCCTAAACATATTGATGAATCAATATCAATATTATTATGTCCAACTTCTCTACTAATTATGGTAATGTTTCACCACTTCTTCATTTATCTTTCTATGTTTACTAACCAGTTGTGATTATATTGTTTAATATAAAATGGTTACTCTCAAACAGTTTCCTATCTTATAAGTAATTAATTAGAAAAAAAATACACGCATGTTATAGAGAAAAACTAAACGCACCCTCCATATTTTACTCTCTTTTTTATCACAACCTGACGCATATTTAGATTATGTGTTGGAATTGGATAAATATAGATGTGGAGGTACGTACCAGAGTTGTTTAAAGGACTAAAATTACTATAAATCAAACTAAGCATCTTCTAAAATTTTAATATCATTTGTTAGACAAATGCTTCTTACTATAGACATACCTTTAAGTCAATAGGTAATGTTGTTGTTGTTAATTAAAACTATAATTGAAATCTATCTACTAAAATGATATATATGTGATCGGATGCTTGAGAAAATTCTGCAAACAATTATGACGCAACCGCTAGTTTTGTCTAAGAGGACCTTGGATAGTAATGACAGTTGCATCTAGGAAGCTGTCTTTGGACGATACTGAGAATTGCGTCTAAGTATTAGACGGCTTTCAAAGGCATAAAACAAGCCTTTGGAAGCTAAAACCCATTCAAACATGGACGACACTCGCAAGCGCATTATAAGGCTATGATGGCACTACCAGCCGCGTCCAAGGTCTTGGATGACACTGTTAAGTCCGTTTAGGGTGTCGGACGCCATCTACAAAAAGGAGGCCTTGTCCAGCATATTCTCGGCGTGAAAACATTTTCTAAATTTTTTGCTTTGTGAGGTTAAGAGCGGGAGAGAAGGGAGGTACAATCAGACAAGAAGAATAAGAATGAAATTACGACCAGCTACAACAGGACAAAAATGTAAGTGATGTTATTGCTATTATTGTAATTACTATTGTTAGAATGTTATTATTGTACTTATATTAGTATATTACTATTATGATTATCATTATGAATATTATTGTAAATAATATTGTTAACATATCATAATTGTAATGATTATTGTTTTTATGTTATTAGTGTTATGTTTTTATATTATTTACGATTACCTTATTGATGTTATTTAATTTATGTTCAATTAATTAAAATCACGTAGTTAATTTGATCAGTTACGATTTATATCATTTGACAATGCAAAATTCGTTATGTTTTTATTTAATTTTTAGTGGTTTGATTTTATTACATTAAAACGATATGTTTTTAATATATAATCATGTTACATGCTTGCAAGTATAAGTGTACATATGGCGTTACATTTTAATGATACTGGTAGTAGTTAAGGATAAATGGATGTGTTGATACCTAATATTCTTGATTTAATGGCTCTTCAGGGAGAGCATAAGACACTTTTACTAAGAACTAGCAATAGTTATAAGACATCGGATTGTATACATAGGGTGAACATGTATAATGAGGATGTAGAAATCCCACGTAGGTGCATACCGCACATTGACATGGTAGGATTATGGGGTAGTATGACGTACAGTAGAATTAAGATTGATCATGCGTTGGTTATGCATTTACAAAGAGGTAGAGAAAAGAGACGCACGTTTTCATCTACCCGTAGATAAAGTAAGTGTTACACTACAGGACATAGCGATTCTATTTGGATTACAAATTCACGGTGTGGCTCTTATGGGGATAGAGCCTAGTTAGAATATGTCAGGATGGCAGGTGTAGCGCCCCGGCCCGATACTGGTTTCGGAACCAGTGCACCCGCCGTAGTCTACTATGAGAACCACGAAGCGTCAAAGCAGATCAAGCGTACATCATTCATGTCGTAAGATAAATCAGCGGAAACGTCGTAAAATTTAAAACTTCAACATCATTGATGTAACTAGAAAATACAACAGAAATAAAAGGTGTTCCATCAACTGTCTAACATATTCCCAGTACAGCATAATAAACATTTTCCAACTTAAAGAAAGTAACCAAGCATCTATCTACTTCCATGTCCATCATCCCATTGAGCTCATTCGCCATCGTCCTCGACGAATATCAGTTCATATTTTGCCTCACCTGAAAAGAAAATAGAGTATCTGTTCTTAGCGAAAATATCGCCCGCAAGCAACCCGTCTATACACCTTACGGGATCACACACGACGAGTCACCAGTGTATAAGTCATTGCCCAAAATAAGGTGCTCGGGTTAGCAAATAACATCTTTATAAGAATTCCTTAAAGCAGATAAAACACATAAATGATATACGGATACGAGAACACACATGTACTAAAACAACATATCACATAAGCAAGTCATAAGCTAGTCACATTTCTTGCATGTCAAATCTTATGCTTCGTGTATCATGATGCATGTACTTCTTTAAAACCACACACAACACCCATGCATATGTCCTCTTTCATAAACATGTCATGCGTGTCATTTCACAAAACATTTCATAACTTTTCATATCATATTCTTCGCGTAGCAGAACTTTATACCTTGTGGGTGATCAGTTCACAGCAAACAGAATTTTATACCTTGTGCTGAAAGGTCCACGGTCCCATAACATATAACTAATACCCCGTGCTGAAAGGTCCACGACCCCATTACATACATCATATATCCGTGCTGATAGGTCCATGGCCCCATAAAATATTTTATACCGTGTTGTTGATTCACAGGTCACGTTTTTATACCCTGCTTTTGCAGGCGTGACTTTTATACCCTGCGATCAACCAGCAGCCATAGTTTGCCTTTCGAAAACTTTAAACTTCTCTTGTAAACACATGTTCTTTCACAAAGCAATTCTCAAATCAAATGCAAGTGCCCATGTCATGATGCAAGATGCTCATGCAACTTCGTATCAAACATGTAACATACACACATACATCATACATATCAAGTATACGGTCTTGCACCTCAAATACTCCACATTCGTATCTTTTCAAGTCCGTTCGTCTCACTAATTCACTTGGGATTCAATCTTACTCTTACTTAGTCGAACTTACCATCTATACCTCAATTACACCTCAAATACCCTTGCATTTTATGTTCACATGAAGTGTATAGAGTTACTACACATACATAGGGCGCCTAAAGGGTCAAAAAGACTTTCAGTATACTTCGAACGCCACATGAGGCGCCTAATGTGGACATGGGGCGCTTATACTAGGCGTTCGAAGTGTTCGGTGCTGTGCCGTATACATCGAACGCCTACATGAAGTGCCTAATGTAGGTGTTCGAAGTGTACGGGGATGCTTTGGGACACATTGAACGCCTACATTAGGCGCCTAATGTGACATGAAGCACCTAATGTAGGTGTTCGAAGTGTTCTGACGGTTCAGAACTGCAGTTTTTCTGCAGTAACTTCCTCCCATCTCCTTCCTTCTTCAACCCCTTTCATGTTCAATACCTCAAGATCAATCTTAGCACCTTGATTCATCATGCTTAACACACAACTATCATGATTTGATTCTTAAACATGCAAACTAGTATCCACTCTAAACCTTCTATCATCCGCAAGCTTCTCTAGATATCTTCACACCTTCCAACACAACAAGTCTACAACCAAGCCAACATCCATATTCCCCCTTGCAAACACTCTCAAAACAACTAAGGTGTAATTACCAAACTTACGAACTTATATCAAGACAATAAACACATTACGTACAACACTCTTATGGGCATATTTAACAACGAAGAACACAACATAACCATTTCAAATATTGGCCCAAAGAACATAGCTTTCCTCAATCAACAACAACAACAATTACATATAGTAAAGCATTTAACATAAGCAAACCAAAGCTACTAATGTGTGATCCAAGTTTTCTCTTTGTAAGAACATAGGGCCTAAAGTATCAAAATTTGCGTAAAGCGTATAGAAAGATTACTTGCCTTGGTTTCTAGTTAATCTTACGAATGTACTGCAGAATTTTAGTAGGGATTGAACCTAGGTTGACCGCAAGTTCTTCTTCCTCCTCTTCTTCCTTTCTCTTTTTCTCTTCTCTCTTCCCTCCTCCAGGCATTTCCTTCCCCTCTGTTGGTGTACTAACCAACGGCTGGATAATGGGGAGGTTATACAATTGTTGTATAACTTCCCCCATAGGTAGTTGGGCAACTTTTGGTATTTGGCCAAGTTCCCTCAATTTCCCTTTTTGTCTATTTCCTCCTATGTTTTGTCTAATTAAACTTCATGACCTATACCTTTATTGAAATTACATTCTAAATTGTTTTCTAATTATTAAAAGCCAGACTAAAATTTTTCGGGGTATGACAGCAGAATATGTGTACAATGTTGTTGGGGTATACACCTAGCACTAATGATATTAGAGAAAGTCGTATACATCGTAAAAGGCTCACAGAAAGGATTAGAGAAACCCCCTCCTAGACGACACATCTGACATGGAGGTTGAGAAAAGAGTACGGGCATTGATGTTTTTCCATGTTATGGTCTTATTATGTGATTGCTCCAGTAGTCAAGCTCGATTGGTGTATTTGACGTCCTCTAGGACTTTGAATTAGCATCTAGGTATTCTTGGGAGATCGTAGTGCTTGCTTGTGTATACCACGATGCCGCTCTTAGTGGTCCGAGACAATAGTATGCAGACTGCTACACCTTCTACAGTTTTAGATATACGAGAGATTTTTCTATACTACGGCCTGCCATTCTACCGATAGGACATTTACATATGTGTCCTCCAATTGTTACGTCTGATACTTCTCAGGCGACATGGTGGATATATACGCGCAATTTTCAAAAGGTATCCAGACATGCGGTTTGGCGTGTCGTGACCAGCTGGATAGCATGACTGAGGGTAACTTCATATGGATGCCCTGCCTGGATGAGGGTATTGTGTTGTTGTCGAGTTTGTGTCGCAAGAGCTCAGTGTTGTTGCGTGTTTGGGTGCTACTAATACTACGGGAGATCGTCGAGCTCTGTGTGCGTGATAAGATGTTGGGACAATTTGGTCTACTACTGACAGTGCCATATCCTGTCGACACGGGTGTCGCGTTGCATCAAGTGAGAGACGGGTATCAAGTGCCTATTATCAGGCTCGGATAGAGCAGTATATTGACCAGTGGGATATACGATATGCTAGCATAGTGCATGGGCTGAGTATCATGGGGAGCATGGCATATAACTCAGCGTATATATAGTGGTACAGACCCAGCACATTATCTCCCTTGGTCGACGATGCATTCAGCGTATTGACGACGATGGATATCGCGACGCTGCAACTGATCTACGTCGCATGTTAAGTTTATCCTTTTTTCATATATAAAATATTAATATTTGAAATATTAAATGAGAACATATGATAATCTTCAATTTTATATTGGGATACCATAGTGCATATGTATCTCGCGTGTCATACCGGAGATACAGCCACCGCTTTGCGTATTGGTGTCGATACTCTATGGTCCGTGGATTTTGGAGAACTCACAAATAGTCTTATGGTTCCAGTAAATGCAGCCACGAAGCAGAGCACCAAAGACGATGTCCCTCCGTACGATTTTACATAGATGCAATCCCTGACACAACCCTCGACAAACACATCTGTAGGACCTTGGGGTGGAATAGATTTCTGCACACCAGTTGTACCAAGAGACATGCATTCAGACAGGATGACTATGTCACCACCAGGTTTATAACATAATTTTTTGAGTAAATGTTTATACAGAGAATGACTTACTATATTTATCTAAAGTTATAGGTTTGATGTGTATACATTAGACGAACTTATGGATGCTGCGGGAGTTATGTGTCAGCATCCTACCGCAGATGCTATAAAAATGTCAGGTCACTGGAGTCTATGGTTACAGCACCAGCGTATACTCAGTGAGACGTGGTAGGTCCACCTCAGCAGCCTCAATCGCAGCCAGAGTCAGTAACCATGCCGACACCTCTACAGTCAGACCTATCAGATGTGGATCACAACCTAGGCGTAAAAAGGCTTGCGGCACGTGTGTGTTAGGAAAGCGAACGAGATCACTTCAAAAACGCGCAGCGGAAAACAAAAATTGATCTCTGATTTCCTACCAAGGATCCATGTTTTTCGTTTAATTCGACAAAAAAACAAAAAGTACCTCCGTAGATTCGAAATCTGCAGATGGAAGAGGTGCGAAAATACGATCACCCTCTGTCGGTATCCACACGAACGCTTCCGCCTGGAGTGCTAGCTCTTCAAACGGCGCGGCTGAAAAACTCGTTTTTCTCAAAAACGATTCTAGGGTTTCGTTTTCTGTTCTTGCGTTTTCTAATTGCTTGGTATATTTTCGTGTGTATAGTGTATACGAGATACACAAATATATAGACATCAAAATCCGAGTCCTAATCGGATTAGTTGATGCCAATCAAAATCCATATCAGATACGGATTCTATCAGGATATTCAAAATCCATATCAAATATGGATTCTCTCGTTATTATCCGATAACACACATGTATATATAATCACCAAAAAAACGAAAATAATAATAATAATTAATATCCAATATTAATATTATTAATATAAAAAACGATAATAATAATAATAATTAATATCCAATATTAATATTATTAATATTATTAATCTCAGCCTTACGCATTCTTGTGTGTGACCCGATAGGCCCATATTGATTGGCAGTTGATTAAATCTCTATTAAACCAACAAGTCGTAATTGGCCTCTAGCAAGGCATCACAACTACCCAATTAATACGAGTAAAGTCCAACTAGCCTAATAATAGTACACACATTAATCCTTTTGTCACACGATATCTAGTTTGAACATAAGTCATGGTCAGCGTCATACTTATATAGTTCAAACATATGATTACTCGATCTCTAAGTAGACTGATAAAACAAATGATATTGATCACACTATCAATTCATTTGAGCACGGCCATGCATTTCACAGTCTCACTAATCGAGGGGCCCAAAGATATCTCTCTCAAAAGAGAGGGACAAATTCTATCTTGATTGTTCAATATCCTCTACATAATTTCTATCACATTCAATCATGACCTTTATTATTATCCAGTTACGGATAACGTTTGATCATGTCAAAATATAATAGTCCTTATGTTGGAAACTATGACAATCTCAATTCAAAGGATTAAAACATGACTATCATGAGATTTACTTATGACGCTAATCCATGTAGCAATCTCATGATGGGTCTATCCAATACACTGTTCTCTAACAAGTATCTATGAGATTGATTCGTATCACCATACACATAATCATCTCATGATTATCAAATCAATACTCATACTGATTATAAATTATTTTATCTCCATAACAATAATGAATCAGGGACATATATCAAAATTGTGTAACATACTAACCAACAATAATGATAATGAAACCTCTTTTATTAATAATAAATGCATAACATAAATATCCAAATCATGGCCTAGGGCACATACACTAACAGTGTGCATATATCAGCTCCCGTTAGTTTTTACATTTTTATGTATCGAGTTATTTTTTTCCGGTACTTTGTGCACATGACGTTTGTACTTTGACATTTGTGTGAACTCATTTTGACATTTGTACTATGTAACTATTTGTTTGGAGGTATGCATAAGTATTATGTTATTTCAATGTGTGGTTAAATATTTGTACATTTACAAAATAATGGTTTCGCTTAATACTCATGTGTTGTAGGAGGGATTTGATACCACCGTCCTAAAGTTATGACGGATTCGATTGCACCACCCTGAAATTAGGACGAGTTTGACAACATTGTCCTACAATTACATTGATCTATAAATATGCATTTGTGCAAATATGACGTTAAGAAACTTATGGATAAATAGGGGCTTTGGAATACAGGAAGAGTCCTTTACACCCGCAGACTTATACTCACGGAGAATTTTGGTGAACAGAATCTGCTTGCATTTCTTATGGGAAAACTCCACCTTAGGTTCCAAGGAGGCATTGGTCTACTGGACTAGTAGTTTACCACCTATTCTTTTTGTTTATGTTCATTAAATTAAGTTCACAAACTTCCAATTTAATACAATGAATCCTAAAAAACCGGCACCCAACGGCCCATTTCTCTTGCTAAAGCTTCACTCAGTAACTTGATGAACAATATACGACTAGCTTCCCCCACCACCCAATCCCCGTGGACTCGCCGGTGGTTCCGGTAGCTTTATAGGCTTCATCTACTCCTTCTATAACTAAGCAAGAATCCTAAACCCTAGATAAGTCACCAGACCTTTGTAAGTTTTCTGCAAAAAGATACCTTTAAAAAGAAGAAAATGTGAGGAGTTGATCGTTATGGGCGAATTGGTAAAGACGACTACGGGCAGGGGGAGCGGAGGCGGGGAAAGTGGTGATGTTGGTTTCTAGGGATATCATAAGTTCGATTCTTGACAAAGACAAAAGAGCCTCTTTCCAGCAAATGCATAGTGTGGGAGCTTCCTTGGCATGTAGGCTTGCCTGCGGTGCTGAGGACAGACTAATGTGTATATGACCAAGCTCGAGCAGGCCGTTAAGTACTTGATTTACATCCATACACTACATTTGGAACTGAATGTGGTAGAGACCCTTACTGGTTGGGGTTCAACCTTTGGTTTCTTTAGCTGCACTACTAATTTCTTTACTTCTCGCGAGTAATCCAGTATGAAAAGTATATGAGATTTCGATTCGATCTGACTTTTTTGAACTTTAGGTAAATACAAAAATTTCAATCAATCGAACTCAATGTTTTCTAACGACAGCAAAAGCTATCAATGGGGTTTGGGATGGTAAATGGCAGGCAAACAATACCTCTATCCTAAAGGATAAAGAGTTTGCGGTAATTCAGGAAATACAAAGAGGAGGCTGCCGATATTAAAATACTTCTAACGTGTATATGTACATATAATATAAAACAACTGCAGAACATAAACAAATAAGTGTAAAGTCAACTTAAAGATATACAAAAGTCTTCCACTATATAGTTATAACAGTGTACATGCACAAATAATTGATAGAAAATACCAAAACAAAATATTCAAAGTCAAACTAAAGTGCAAATACTATCTAATCCTCTAATTATGCTCTAAGATGCCATATATCCTATATACCCTTCATTAACCTTAATACTTTGCCTCCAGGAACTCCTATCATGGATCATGTCCTCAGAGAGGTGCAACTCTAGTAAGTCGTGCCTAATCTGCCCATCCCACGTCAGCTTGGGCATGCCTTTACTCCTCTTTCCTTCTATAGAGAGGTTTTCAATTGTTCTGACAGACGCTGTTGTCTGACTCCTCTTGACATGCCCAAGCCATCTCAGTCTTCCCTCTCTTATCATTTATGTTACACTAGTCATCCCTAACCTTTCTCTGTATACCTCGTTTTTTTATCTTGTCTAGCTTTGTATGCCCACATATCCACTCAGCATCTTCATCTCTGCCACTTCCATCTTCTGTGATTGTGTCCTCTTGATGGTCCAGCAGTCTGTTCCATATAACATTGTCGGCCGCACTGCCACCCTATACAATTTTCTCTTTAATTTAATTAGAAAATTCTTGCCACATAGCACTCCTGATGCCGCCCTCCACCTACACCAATCTACCTGAATTCGGTGTGCTATGTCACTCTCTATGTCCCCATCGTTCTGTACAAAAATTTAATGTATCGAAAACTTTTTTAGCGAATGAAAAAAATATTATTTTCCATTTGTTTTTGCTTTTCTTTGGACTTTCACTGTTTTTTTTTTACAATTGATTGCATTTTAGGATTATACATATAAGATAGAGAGGTGATATAATTTTAAATATAATATATGCAGCGCATTTTTAATCTGTAGATCAATTTTGGCATTTAGGTTTACATATAATATAGGCAGCGCATTTTTGATCTGTAGATCAATTTTGACATTTTAGGTTTATGTATAAATTGATCGTATTTTAGGTTTATATATAATATAGGCAGCGTATTTTTGATATGTAGCTCAATCTTAACATTTTTAAGTAGAAAAGGACATTCCTACCCCCTATACAAGATTTTGGGGGGTTTGGATGTCCTCAACTACAATCTCCTCACCTACTTCCACACCGCACGACACGTGGTATCAGGGAGAGGATGATGGAGCTAGATGAGAGTCAATTGCATGTAGCCTCAACACCCTTCTCCTGCTGCCACGTGTCGTGCAGTGGAGAAGTGTGTAAGGGAATTGTGGTGAGAGGATCTCATCCCGTTTATTTGAATGTTTATTGTTTGATGATATTACCGTTTAATGAAAGTTTCTGTTTGGATGTTCATTTGGTTAAAGACATATTCTATAAGGTTATTAAGATTTCGGTTAATTTTCCAGAACATGGTTTAAAGTTTAGGTATACTCTGACTTCCGATCTCACTAATGAAAGCTAGCTGAAAATAGGCACGTTGTACTCACATTGGGTGTAATTTTCAAGCTTCACTTTCACAATTGATCCATGTCATTCAGCAAAGTCGACATATGTGACAATTGTTGAGTTTACTACACTTTAGTGGCTCAAGTTGCTTTCATATGTTGACTTTGTTAATGAATCAGATCAGAGATATTTGTGTTAATATCATATTTTTTTGAAACTCATAAAGTTTTAATATACTTTACTAAATATATGCGACTCAAGTGGAGATCGTTTAGTTATTATTTAATAATAATCTAATTTGTGGGACTACATATTTAGTTAGTTATTATTTGGTATTATATTAACGAACTAATTATTATGATGGACAATATTAAATTTTTAAATAAAAAGTTATGGTCCGTAAAACATATGTTCAGTTTTTTTATATTCCCATTAACAAGGAAAAATAAGGGTTTTCACGTTCAGATTTATCCGACAACAACAAACAGATCTCCTCACCGTTTTTTCCTCACCGAGTGCGTCACCGCATGACACGTGGCAGCAGGGGATGGTGAGACTGGATGAGGGTAAACATGGTGGGGAGTGCGATGACTCACCGTGCGGTGAAAGGATCCCATCCTAGAACAAACGCACCTATGACTTCAGGTATGCTTCCGGTTTTATTTTGTTACTCAGTTTTTGATGATTTAACATAAATCTGATATTGATTAAAGACATGAGATACAACTGGTCTCATCAACCAGAACAAAAACACATCACCTCATTGATTTAGAGGCTTCCATTTATGAAAAGTATGAGGAGTCGGATGTACGTAACTATACACATGTGCTAGAAATATAGAGGTGGTTTTCTGTTGACCTGAAAATTGAGTATCGATCAACTGCTATTTCACAATATAAAAAACGTAGCCCATTTAGTGAATCATTTTATTTTATTCTATCATATTCCAAAGTGAAAGAAGTTGTGTCATCGATTAATATATATAAAATACTTTATTAGTAGCCAGATTCGAGTATAATACTTTTACAAGTTGAAGCCAGACGACACCGGCTAAATCAATTCCTTTCGCCAAAATAGGGCGAACTTCGAAGGACCACCAAAGAGAAGTCTACTCCCTCTTCACTCTGTGCGTAGAAGCACCAGTAGCTCTTCTTTGAATCAAATCTCAATCTGATTACCGGCATGCTATTCTTATTCTAACTTCATTGTTTCTTCCCGCCTAGCTCTATATGTACTCTCCCTGACGTGGCGTATGTATCCATATCTACTCTAAGCCCCCCCTTCCCCCCTCCACTTTTAGAGGTTTAGATAGGTATTCTTTTTTGGGTGTAAAACTTGTAAGTTCTATTCCTGATCATGGTTCTTGTATGTGTAGTATTTTTTTTCTTGAGTTGGATTACATTGAGTTTATTTGTTCAATTTTGGATGTGGGTTTCTTTATTTTGGTTTAGTAATTTCGGGACGATTACGTTATTGCTTGGTACCAGGCATCGTCTGTAGCCGTTAATTATTTTGAATTTTAGTTTTAAATAGTTCTCAAGTGCAGGTTGGAGATTTGCATATTCGCTCAATTTAAATATGTTTATATGAGATTTAGCTTTGGTTACATTTGACTTCTTTTACCCGGCTGCTATTATCTTTTTGGGTCTTATTTATGTTAAAAGATATAACTTTTTGTTGTTTATGGCCTGTTTTAGGTCTCATTTTTGGCTCAGAAGGGACTTGGATATATAAATTTTGGAAATATTGAGTTTGCTTTAAGCAATTGTTATGAAAAGTTTTTGATTCAGTTGGGGTTTCTCTATTGCATGTTAAACCATGTAAGGTTAGCAAGTTCACAGTCATTTTACGTTTCTTATGGTTCTGATGATGTAGTGACAGTATCATTTCTGGTTATGCTTTTGTGGTAATCTTTGGGGTCTTAATATTTGTTTTTTTTTGCGTGAATTTTCAGCTTTTCTGGGATTTTCAAGGTCAGATAAAGGGAAAGGGGAAGAAAAAGGAAGTTCTCATGGGTTATGCTCAGCTAGTCATTGGCCCTGCGGGCAGTGGGAAGGTGAGTGGTCGAAAAATGATTTACAAACGCCTATCTTTGCCTTGGGATTGTGGAAATCTTTTCCCTGGTATATGTTATCTTTGTATCTTTTAGTTGATTCTTTTCCACTGGATATATAAATGATATACGTGGTGCTGGCAATCAAATGAATTTAGATTTGATTATTTTCTAACTACTGTTAATAATGCTTGTTGTCAAAACAGTCCACTTATTGTTCCAGTTTGTACGATCACTGTCAGACTGTTGGACGAACAATTCATATTGTGAACTTAGATCCTGCTGCTGAAAATTTTGACTACCCTGTGGCCATAGGTGAACATTATACGCAGAGTAAATCTTTTCTTTTGTTGGTTTGTTTTTATTGGTTTCTAATCTATTGGAAGAAAGAATATTTGCAGATATTAGAGAACTCATTTCTTTGGAAGATGTCATGGAAGAACTTAGTCTTGGTCCAAATGGTGGTCTTATGTACTGCATGGAGTATCCTTTTCTGCTATAACTCCAGCTTAAAAGTTGTCATAGGTTCCTACGTTTTATGCTGTTAATAATTTGTGAACTGACTGAATTGACTGCATGCCATGTGAGATTATCTTGCTTATTTGAATGACCTTTAGGCAATTACTGAATCCTGTATAGGTGGATTTTTGTATTTCTTTACTCTTAATTTTCAGACATCTAGAAGAAAATATGGACGACTGGCTTACAGAAGAGCTGGATAACTACTTGGATGATGATTATCTAGTCTTTGACTGTCCAGGTTTTTGATTCTCCTCAAAAGTTCCTAGCATTTCAAACCATGAATTTTCTTCTTCTTGTAGTGGAACTGATTTGAGTGCAAAATAAAGGACCTTTCTTGGACGTTGCTGGTGCTTTGGTTTTTTCATTGAACAAGGAGTTTTGACTCCATATAATGATATCTTGCAATATAGTCATTAAACTGCATTTCTCTGACTTGGATTCAATTGTCCTTTTAAAATTCAGGCCAGATTGAACTTTTCTCACATGTACCTGTGCTCAAAAACTTTGTCGATCATTTGAAGCGTAAAAATTTCAATGTTTGTGTTGTGTATCTTCTTGATTCCCAGGTATGTTGTTCATGTGCTGTCTTGTTTAGCACAACTGATGCATTAACAAATTTAACGCATTATTCTTTTACTAGTTTATGACAGATGTGTCCAAGTTTATAAGTGGATGCATGGCGTCACTTTCTGCTATGGTTCAACTTGAACTTCCTCATGTTAATATCCTCTCCAAGATGGACCTTGTTACAAACAAACGGGATCTTGAAAAGTAAGTTATATTAGTTAACGTGTTACTCAATTTACATATGAATTCTATTCTATATACAGTGCCAATCCTTGTGGTATCAATTTTATTTTTCCTTGCTTGGATAGTTATCTGAACCCTGAAGCCCAGACACTGCTGCCTGCGTTGAATCAGCGCATGGGTCCAAAGTTTGAAAAGCTTAACAAGGCTTTGATTGAGCTTGTAAGTTTCAGATAATGGATTGAACAGTTCCAGCTCTCCCCTTCCCTCCTGTCTCCTTTTTCTGGCGGCTTTTTAACAGATATATGCTTTATGCTTTTAAATTGTGCACTTTTACCTCTTGAATTATTTCAATTTAGTTTCAATTCTCTTTTAGTACCACTCCTGATCTTTTGCAGTAGTAAATTACTTGTACTTATATGTCAATTGGCAGTGCATTCTTTTCATATTGTATTCTCTTGACTATATGAATTTTTTCTGCATCAGGTGGATCAGTATAGCATGGTCAGCTTTGTGCCTCTTGACTTGAGAAAAGAGCGAAGGTAGCTCTTGTGTTCCCTTTCTTTTTCTCCCATGTTTAATGATATTTAAGGCTAGGTTTAGGAATTCATTCTGCAATGCAATGAAGCAGGCTGTTGTCATCCTATTAAACCTTGCTATAATTTTTAGTGTTTCTGTTGCCTGGTATGTTTAAAGAGAGATCTGAAGCCATCTGAGGTTACATATCGCACGGACTTGAGGCTTCGTGTCCGTATGTGTATATTTTCGAAAGTTTGCTCTGCATATGTGATATATGTGGTGATCTACTACCCCTTTACTGGCGCTTTTCCTCCAGCATCCACCCAACAACTCCTGTCTTTTTCTTTTCTTGGGGTTGGTTGTCATTCTCATGAAGCACAACATGCCTTTTTTGAGTATGTGTCTGCATTTGCACTTGGCCCATGGACTTGTCACTTTTCCAAGTGGTGCTACAATAAAAAGGTTGTACCCCAACCAGTAAGGGTCCCTGCCATCCTCGGTCCCACAGAAAGTGTAGGGATGTAAATCAGGAACTTGATAGATTCAGACAAAGAGCATGTTATATACACGGTACAGGATTATGTAACCCAAGCATTGGAATTTCCTACAAATACTCCCGGAGGGATTTGAACTCCCAACCTCCCCCTTTCTAGGTGATTGCCACTTGCCTGTTTCTATCAGGTTATGTCTTGGGGACCAAGTGGTGCTAGAATAGGTCATACAGATGATTGTCCTATTTTGAACACCATCAAATAATGCATAATCAACATTGTCTCAATGAACATATGTATACCCATCCTACCACTGAAGATAATAAATGTAGTGTTATTTAGTATTGAATAAGAAAAAGTTGAAACTCTTAACATTTTAATGTTTCAAGTTCCAAAGCATTGTAATTTCTACGATATGATGAAAGTTTGCCACTGTTCTTATCTGCAGTATACAGTACATTCTTTCACAAATCGATAACAGCATTCAGTTTGGAGAAGACGCAGATGTAAAGGTTAAAGATTTTGGAGGGGACGATGATTGAAACTGTGTTTTTCCCTCACGAGTACCCCACCTCCCAACCTCTCATCAGCAGTATGAGGAAATGTATTTAGTGACTCCTTTAGAATACAAGCATTGCACACATACTGTGTTATGTTCGTTCATTGTTATTGTGGTGAAACATTTTGAGGAGTGAAAAACTTGAAAACGTCGCCATGCTTGTTTGATTGAGGATTTCGGACTGATTGCTTGTTGCGTACATCCGACCCCCCATATTTCGTCATAGGCGGGAGCCTCTAAGGCAATAAGGAAATGTTGTTGTTGCTGCTGCTTTGTGTGATGAGGGTTTAGGCTCTGACAAATTTGAGGAGCTACATTTTCTGTTATTTTACTTGTTGAATCTCAGTTTACCTATAATGTGTCTCAAGTCAAGGACATAATTGATCATGATTTTTATCTTATAAAAACGATGAGCCACGAAGCCATCATATCATGTCATAAAACATGCATAAATCTAAAACAGTTCATAGATAACAATAAATCATCCTCATACATGAATTCGAAATAAAATAGTGAACTTTTATTAAAACTGAAATTATTCTGTACGAATCCCAGGCAAGAATACAACTAGTTTCTCACGTAAATAATTGAATTATATAAAAAAAGAACATTCCATGAGGCATATGTATTTTAAATCATAGCCTACTTAATCATTTGAGAAGCAGTAAATTTAGAATTGGGTGAGCTCTAGCATGTTAGTAGAGATAATCCTTTTAAATCACATAGACGTCTAACATGTTTAGTAGAGATAATCATTATATATCACATAGATGTGGCCTTCTTTGTATTTTATGAATTTCCTTACTAGCACATCATATCTCTATTATTATGTCATATAAAGCCGGGGGTCTCACTGGAAGCAGACTCTCTATCCCTTAGGACAAAAGTATTGTTTGCCTGCCACTTACCCTCTTCAGATCCTAGCGAGAGCTTCTGCTGTCGTTGGGATATACTGGGTACGTATGATGATGATAGAGATGGCCTTCTTATCTTCCTACTACTCAAGGTACTAAGACTGGTTCATACAATCATGTACTTGAACATTATCGCAAACATCTTAAGGTCTATATCTTCCTTTCTTATGGATAACTGTCATTTAGTCTATAATCGTGTTGTCATTTCATATCACATGATGACATTAAGTCGTTATTCTTATCATTTCGTTTAGAGTCTTTTAACCATCACAACATGAATGGCTAGTAATCATGGTGTATGGGCACTTGACATGCTTTGCTGGTCCATTATCAATCATCACACAACACAATGGTTGTGCTTCAACCAATCGTTATCACTCACATGTCAAGAGTCACAGGGATCATAGTTCGTGAATCGAAGTATCGTGTATTATGTATCATCTTCACATGTCATATCATCTCATGATCACACATCATAAAATCATGAAAGCCAATCAATCATTTAAATAAAATACCCTATCCCCTTAACATATCATGTAACTCCTATGTACAAAATGCCTAATCATATATCGTCAATACTTCTTATATGTTTCTTCATACATTATTTCAATCTTCACAGGGAACTATTTGCTTACAAAAGCAAAGTTGTAGATCTTGATGAGGTTTTCAATGTAATTCAAATAATCTCATTTGGATTTTGGGAGCTTATTTTCCGGAAATGAGATAAATGCTACTTAACAGTTATACGCATAGGTTTTTGGCATCTTAACAGTTTTTGAACCCTTGGTTTAAGTATATATTCCATTAAAAAAAAAACTCCAAATTGACCCTTCTGCCTTTGCTTTTAAAAGTAATATTCTGGTCATCACGTTACCATTACCACCAGTTTACCTAGAGATATGATGAACGAAAATGGATAGACATATTAGTCACAAAACTTTTTTCCGACAGGATTCATTAGAAATTTAACCCTAAGGCGAAATTAGGAGTTACAGTATTGGTTCTAATCTAGCTTTTAAATTCACTTTCTTTAACTCGACGGATCAAATTCGTTCTTCTTTTTTTTCTTATGAAGTGTTCTCTCTCTCTCTCCCCCCCCCCCCAAAAAAAAAAAGCAAAAAAAAAAAATTAGGTTTTAATCTAGCAATGAGAGGTCATGGGATAAAGATTCATGCTTTGATGTGGGTTCTAAATCAAGAAAGTTGCCTACTTTCCTACTGTGGATATTGGTGTGAGGTTTGCTTGTTTGAAGTTTGGGTTTTGGATAGAAAAATGGTGAAAAAGAAGTTTGATTATGAAAAGTGGAGAGCATAGGAGGTGGAGATGGGGTGAGGAGAGCTTCCATGAAGGTTTAAGTTGATTGGAAAGTTGAATTCTTCATTAGAGTAGAGGAAGAGAAGAAAAAGTTTGGTACATGAAAGATGAAAATTTGAAAACAAATTGGCTAATTACTTTATTAAATTAAATAATTGGGAACCATCCTAGAAGAAAATACTTTGATGCTCTTTCTATCAATGTTTGCTTCATTAAAATAGTATTTAATGTGTCAAAAAAGTACTAATTATTAACCCCAACTCCCAAAGGTTGCGGATGAGATCTGAGAAGGCCTCATATCAGGCAAAATATGAGGCATCCAATCACGCGACGCGTGTATAAAAGAACTTTTTTCAAAAAGAAAAAAAGTAAACAACGGGCCCTTTTGTACACGTGGCGTCGCGTGATTGGAGGCCTCATATTTTGCCTCATATGAGGCCTCCTCTGATCTTATTCTCAAAGATTGTGTATTAGTCAGTTAATAAATAGTCATAGTAGGACTAGGGCTGTTGAATGAATCGAACAGTTCATGAACTGTTCGTGTTCGGTTCGTATTTGTTCGGTAATTATTTGTTAACGAGCCAAATTCGAACATGCATTCGGGTTCGTTTAGTTAAACGAGCCAAACTGTTCGCAAACTGTTTGGCTCGTTTAAACAGTTATATGGTTATCGAGCTGAACTTGAACCAATTTTAAAGTTCGTTTAGCTAAACAAACCGAGTCAAATGGTTCGTTTAGCTAAACGGATTCGAATTCAAAAACCTAATATTCGGTTTGGCTCGGTTCTATGACAATATATGAAGTCATTTATAAACATTTGTTGATTAATGATCAAGAATAATACTTATTAACTTTGATAAATACACTTATTTTCAAAATAAAAATTTACTCTTTTCTTTTTATCAAAGGTCAACAATAAATCATAAGATGAATCAATAATGTAAACTTAACAATGTCTTTATATAGACATGTTTTGTATTTATCATTCTCAAAAAACAACCACCACCACCAATAACTCATAAATAGTCATAGCATGAACAATTTATGAAGTCGTATATGAAAATTTGTTTTTCTGTCATTATTCGATTGTTTTCTAGTTCTAATTAGTTGTTCTAGACACAAATTTTCGTATAGGAGGAATGTTCTTGCGTCAAACAAGAATTTTGTCTTTACTTGCTCAAAAATCCACAATAAAAGTTTGCCATCAAGTTTTTTAATTCCTTTTATCATACTATATATGTTGAGATTTGTCCTTAAGTTAGGATTGAATCCAAAATCTTTTATTTTCAGACCTCCAACTTAACCATTGAGGTTTGAATCCAAAATCTTTATCTTGGGACTTTAGAAAGTTTGCTAGCACTATGCATCCTCTACCATGCTTTTTGCTCCAGGATTTGACCTTTTGCTCCAAATATAAAAAAGTCTATTTTTCTTTTAAGTAATTTTTTTTTACTTTATAAAGAGGATTTTAGAAATCATGTCATTTTTATTGTCCTTTAGGTAGCTAGACTATTGAAGATCCAACTATGAAGTGTACTGCTGAAGTGTACTGTGTTTTGCTTTTCCAACGCAAAATAGTAACTCTTTAGTAATCTCCAAAGATGCTCCTCTTTTGGGGTTTGGATCCCGCCACAGCCATTCCACACTCTACACCGTACGACACGTGGCAACATAAGAAATGGTGAAGCTAGATGCGAGGGTTTGTCACGTGTCGTGCGGTAGAAAGTGGTGTGAGAGAAATAGAGGTGAGAGGATCCTATCTGTCTCATTTGATGCTAAAATTATCTCCTATTTTGATATGATGTATCATTGTCATTAATACATTGTATTGATTGGTTGTTTACATAAACAACAAATAAGTTAATGCGACGACCAAAATTTTAGATCTCATTTACTGTTCATTTTTTAATGTGGCGACCAACATTTTAGCACATCTCAAAAAATGAATAGTAAACTATCATTTGTTAACGCAGTGACCAACATTTTAGGGCAGCTCAAAAGATAAATAGTACACTATTATTTTGAGAGGAAGGAGTATGATTTGTTCTTACCACATCACACAAATTTATGTCATGTGTGCATTTTCCTCATGACTCATGCAAGATCTCATGAAATTATTATAAAGATTATTAAATGAGTGACAGATGGCATGTCTATTTAATACTTGCATACCACAAGCAAAGTTTGGAGCAAGACATCTCCATCTGCTGCTTCAAAGGATTCACCATCTGAACTTTCGTTCCATTGTTCAAAACACAAGCCCAAACTCTCTCTCCCTTGGGACAGCGGTATTGTTTGTCTGCCACTTACCATTTCCAAACCCTAGCGATTGCTTTTGCTGTAGTTAGGATATACTGGGTATGAATGATGATGATGATGATGATCTTGACTAATAAAATATACAACATATATGCAAACCTTACACAATACTACAACAACATTACCCATTACCTTAGAGGCTCATGAGAGTCGGATGTACGCAACCACACTCATGCGTTAGAAACACACAAAGATTGTTTCCAGATGAAAACCTTTCACAATATATAAGTATTGGAAGTTATTTTTCAAGTGTATCACACTGAATCACTAGGTACCCCAGAAATGTTGATAGCACCAAAACCACACTTAACATAAGATCAAGTTCTGCAACATCATAACATCAAGTTCTGCAAAAGGACAAGGTAACAAACTCGCCAAAGTATACACTCATTGATAAATAACAGAAGGCTAGAGAATCCCAATCATTTACAACACATACCGGTCTTTTCATGCTTCCCAACTAGCTCTATATAAACATGCACCAGGAGCAAATAATCATAAAGACTACAAGATATCATCCTTTGCAACAAGCTGAAAACGCGTAATCCAAGGATGATAGGCTATAAGGGTAAATGCATCTTGAGGTACTCAAATCACACAGACTGCTCTGTATATCATTATTTTAAAAGATCACCTGAGTGCTGCAGGTAGCATGCCTACAAAGGCTCATTTCCGGCAAGATGGTAAAGTGATACCGCCACAAGAAGCTGCAATAATTACGTAGAGCAAGAACACGATCAACCCTGTCAACAGCGCCCTGTATAGAGTTCCCACTCATTAAGCTGATCCCTTTAGAAACAAAAAAGTGACATGATCGGGTTTGACTTTCCATTGACTAATTGGAAACAGAAATGCATCAAAAGCCATTCTTCCCAAATAAATGCCAAGAAGGCATGTACCAACCAAAAAAAGGTGCAAGAATACATTAATATTCAAGAGCCATCTCCTGCATTATGCAAAAAGCATAACATGGTGGCATTATATGCAATTAAAAGCAGTGGGACCCATTAACTTGGAACAGCTCATTATGGATCTGCAAGTAGATGACTAACTAAGGTATTTCACATGTACGAAACACTCATGTTTTCAGAAGATTTTTTTTTTTTTTTTTTTGGGGGGGGGGGGGGGGGAGCCACTGTGGGATGCCCCCCCAGCATCAGAGCCTCCTGGACTTCATAAATTTACTAAACATTCAAAAGCACCCAGCTGGTCTCTGCAGATGATCTCCAATTTCTCTATTAGAGACATGTTATTTATCAGAAACCCTGGTACGATGATGCAGACGCAGAAAAGATTGTCTACATTACAACACAAAAAAAGTACGCGGAATATGCCACTACGCCAAATATAATGAATCGGCCAACTCCTGATAAGGTTAAGCAAATATTGTTAGGCTAATCGTGTAGGAGAAGATCGTACTTTGTAGACTACATAAATAGATCTCTTACGTACCTGACACATCAACGTGTCACATGAATCTTTTTTGTTTTTGTTTTTGGGTAAAATACAATTTCATAAAAGGGGATTTACAATATAACCAAACAAGATAACCAATCTGCTCCCAGAAATAAAAAGCAGTCCATAAACTCCCTACCCTTTAGAAAAATTGTCAAGATCTATATGTGTATTAACTACATTATCCCATTTAGACCAAATGTTATATACAATCTTCGGCTCTGCTTCCATCATCTTGCCTAAACTTCAAACAAAGCCTCTAATTTTTTCCCCTCCACATGCCATAAATGCAGAAAGTTTGACCAACCCTTTTTAAAACTTTGATTCACATGAGTCCTAGGTAGCCACTAAAAAATGTGACAATTAGATAATTTCTCTCCTTTTATTTTAATCAGATCACCATAAAGTACTCACAGAGAAATCTAAGGGCTTCACATTGTAATTGGCAGTCAGACTTCCCTTCTTCTGCAGAGCAACAGAGGTGACAGTCAAATAGTTCGTGTGATGTAAAGGTCCCAATTATTATTATATGTCCCCCTATTCCTCAAAAGAACAGTAACCAGCAGGATCCAAAACCCTCAGTGATTTGGCTTTGGATCCAGAGCAGACATCATATGGATTTTTCAATTATAACTGAGGTGCTCTTATCAAATAAGAACAAAGATATCAAGCTTAAATTTTTTGATGCAGAAAACTAGTTTGAATTCCACAATTGTGGCCATTTAGCACAAGGTACATGATAATCTCCTATATAAGGTACCTTGCCAAGCTAATGAAACAACAAATTCAGAAAAAACTCGATCCTACAAATTAGCAGACTTCAAATGTTCAAGTGTTTCCATTTAGCACAACATACATATTAGTCTCCTACACAAGGTACCTTGTCGAGCTAACAAGAGACCAAAATTGGGAAGATTATATAAATTAGCAGACTGCAAAATTTTGTGGCTCAGCCATGAACTTCATCAGAGTGCTCAGTAATTCAATGGCTTAATTTTTTTTTTTTTTTTGTGTTACCATGACCATATACCCAACATTCACAAGCAAAAGATAATGCTTTTAGAAATAAACACCAAAAGAATGGAAAACTATGATCATTAGATTTTGTTCAAGAACAGCACAACCAACATCATGCTCTAAACTCAACAATTTTATCTTTCCCTTGTTACTTTTGCCTTCGGCACTAGTATTCAATTTTAGAGATCAATAAATCAATATATTAACTTGATATTTCTAGAATAAAAGTCCCAAGTTCAAATTAGAAGAATGAAGATACTCACAAAAGCTTGGCATTTTTCATCCAAAGAGCTCGACGGAGAGTCTTTGATTGCTTCCTGAAATGAAAAGCTCCATCTTGCATGGTAGCTGTCTTGTCAACAAGTAGCTCAATGCGATCACCTCTTTCAAGTATCTTCTCAATGTTATCAACCATGATTGTCCGTATCTAAAGTATGTAGGAACCTTGTGAGCCCCAATGAAGAATGAAAGGGAAGCAACTATATACAAAATTAGTAAACTGAGAAACATATTTTCGATAACAAATGCTTTACATTCATGATAATAAAATATAGCAGCAGACTAAGTGAAAACTAGAAATGCTCGAGAGCAATTCAAATGCCACAAAGTCTTTCTTTTCGTCATGCAAAGTAAAACTCCGGATCTGAGGAATCATTCATTCAACTCGTTAGTATTGTGAGAAGAAACCAAGGCTCCGTGCTTAGAAAAAAGGAAACAAACAGAGATCATACAAAAGAACCATCCAAAGCTCAACAGGTCAAAAGACATCAGCTACTTTGTTTCTCAGTTAAAAGCCAGACGAGAATACATGCCTCACCAACTTCGCCTTTGACACGGTTTAACGTATCTGCACTTGGGTTACTGGAGAAGAACTCCATTTGCTGATGTAAGACCCTCGAAAATTCATCATTCATAGCATATGCAGGTGCATGAGCAGCAACCCGACCATAATTCTTCATGAACCTCATGCGAATATCTTCTAGGTAAGAAAATGGTACTCTTCCTGGATCCACCAACAACCATGATAAGCCATTAACGGAAACTAAAGGAAACACCTTTTCTTTTTTCTTAAAGCAACTTCAAGGCCGAATGATTATATTTTCTACCCATCTCATTCCTCCTATCCCTTGGTAAACTATGCATACAAGTATTCTACAAAAATATTCAATTTTTTCGTGCCGTCATAGAAAGAAAATGTCAAACAGATACATAAATAGCAATTCCACTTCAATTCACCCAATCTGTTAACACAATCTATTGAGCTACAAGTTGCCCATGTTATAAACAACCGTTCAACTTCAACCTTTCCAATCACTACTAAAAGAATGAAAAAGAAAAAGCTTTGTCCCGAAAGATCTATGACAGTCAGTGTTGCTATGAAGCAATTAAAAACCTCTACATTCAAACTCCCTCCTAAAGTAATGAAGTTACAATAGAGGAGAAACTCCAGTAAATGAGAAATGAAAAAAAGGGTTACAAGGAAATAAGGAGCTCAATAATCAAACCAGGTTAGAGTAATAGAGTCCACATCAAACCTCAAAAGTTAATTTCCAAAAGAAAAATCAGAAATAATAAAAACTGGATTTAAAACAGAAATAGCGAATTTAAAGAGAGGAAAGAATTTAAGCGTACTTCCGAAAGCATCATTAGCCATACATAGGAAAGCAAGGCCGTCAGATTTGAGTATGTGGAAGATATATCGATCCTGAGAAAAGCAAAGCCTCGAATCGGAGGCTGACGACAGCTTCTCGAGTATCCGACGCGCCACGGCGCCAGCGTTTCCGGTGACGGCGCTAAACTCGGCCAGAACCGTCGTGCCACGCGCCACCACAGCATACAATATCGCCATCTCAAAACTCCTCTATAGTATATGTTAACAAACTGGAACGAGTGCACATATATCTATAGTGGAAAATCGAGCACAATCAGGTGGCGGGAGCCGCGGGAGTAGAGAGGAAGTTTGTAAGGGCGGTGGTTGGTGGAGTTTGGGTTGAAATGCCGGCTTTGAGTCGTTGAGATTGTTCTCTCTTCGATTTTTTTTTTTTAAAAAAAATATTTCTCTTCATCAATTTTACTACAACAACACATAACAACTATATCCCAACAACGACAAAAACTATCAGTAAAATCTGGAGAAGGTTAGAGTCATACTAACAATACATCCATTCCAAAAAATATAGAGTTCGCTTCCAGCGAGACTCCCGGCTCTATATGTACATGCATAGACACATAATGAACGACAAATAATAAAAAACAAAGACAAACCAAGACGTGAAAAGTTAACCTAACGTTGAGAGAGTATCTAAGCCCCTTTATATAATCTAAAGTACCTCTATATCATGTCTAATCTTGCTAACCTTAATTTTACATATCGAGCTAATATCTTGGACCATGTCCTCACATAGATGCAAATATAGTAAATCATGTCTAATATGTTTCTCCCAAGTCATTTTTGGGCCGCATTCACTTCTTTTCCCTTCCACCATCAGGTTTCATCAACTCTAATATTTTTTACACTAAGGACTCCCACAAAAGAATGGTATTCAACGATCTTTTATTCTTATTGATTCTTTTTTTTACCCCAATACAGCTCGTGATCATGTCATGCTTGTTTTTTCCATTGACATTTCTGAAAAAATCTTCATTATTTTAAAACTTTTTTATAATAGAGAATCAAACTCGAGTATTTTTAAATTAAAAAAAATATATTGATATGTAAATGTCTTCCATCTCTATTATATTTATTCTTTATTCTTTTTAATATGACCATATCATCTGTAAATTAAATACACGATAGGGAATGAAACCTTGAGTGGATTAAAAGATCTCAATCCATATTGATCCAACTCAGAATTCGGCCTTTTAAAACCGACTATTCCCTCTTTTAACCATAGTAAACAATACTATATACAATATAAAAATCTATTATGTTCATCAAAGGATGTATAAATTCATCAGCTTTATATCTTTTCATTAAGATGTTAAATGTGTGTATCAAGTAATTGATCATATGAGCTGCATGCTTCGTATTATCACATATAATCACAATTTTGCTTTCAGTTACATGATGTGAGCGTTTAAAAGACCTTGAAATAATCATTCCCAACAACTTATGGTAGTTTCTTACTAACCGTAACCCTAGGGACATGATCTTTTTTACGTTCCGAATTTGGCCTTTCCTTCTGGCATCGTTAGTCGGCTCTGATACCATAATTGTAACGATCTAGATTTGCTCAACCGATTTTAAGCCAAACTAATTTTTCAGGTCCGACATCATCATTATAGACAAACACCCCTAAATATCAACTGAATCGAACTTTTGTCTCCGTTGATCCAAAAAGGATTCATTTCAATTGAACAATATTTATTTATCATGTCACTATTTTCTTTCTATTCGATGTGAAATTTTTGAGCCTTTACACAAGTGGTATGGAAAAAACCTTCATATGGTCATAGCCAAAAGTAGTTGGAAAGGAGAAGGTGGTTGTTTGAATCCAGTTTCTGTCCTTATATCTATAAAATCATTTAAAGTTAGATTGCTACGTCGAATAGAGGTTAAGTCCATATTGTTAATTATCTTACCAAGAAAAAGAAAAAACCTTTTTTCCCCCTTTTCTGACAGCAAGTTGCAAAAGTCCAGCATCAAAACCAAAAAAAAAAAAAAAATTTCTCTTCTTTGTCATAAATTCTTTTGGGGCCTGCAACTTTCCATGAAAAGTTTTGTTTGCCAATGTTTATGATTCCCCCCCCCCCCCCCCCCAATTAACTCCAGTATTTGACAACATGCCATAGCAAAATCAAGTTGAACTGCTTGATGAATCTCCAGTAGATGTCTGCCAAATTCTTGAGGAAGATTGCAGGAACAGTCATGCTTTCTCATCTTTCTTTCCTCATTAACTTTAAGGAGGCCACATTCCTAGTCCCCTGTTACGGAATATTATAGGTTGCCTTTACGACATCTTAGCCACTTAAGGCCTTCCCACTCGGTCCCCGATGTCCAGCGGGGGATTCGGTATAGCAGCTCACGTTCGTTTGCGCTGCACGTTCCCGCGGGACTGGACACATGTTAGCTGTAGGAAGCATGGATATCTTTTCCTCGGATTCATTGGGTCACTCACTCGCCTACAGGCGAGAGGAAGAAAGAAGAGTTCACAGCTTCTTCAACCATAGCCCTCGATTTATGTGTTATATATCCATTCCTACTTTTTTTTATGCCAATGTTGGTGACTGGAGATAACTCTCTTCAATTATTCTTGAGATGGGAGGGAGTAGGAAGTTCGGCCCGGTTTTTTAGTGTCGTAGGGGAGGGATTGACCTTTCTAACGCATATTCAGTCGTACCGGCATGGCCCCACTGATTTGTTTTCGATCGGAGCATCAAGCAACGCAACCCGGTTCTACTTGACTAAGCCCGTGCTCCCCCAAGGAGGGAGTTTGCTTTACCCAACTCCCTTTTTGATAACAAGACAGAAACCCCC
>AP025075.1:25511346-25687125 GCA_036186865.1 Eustoma russellianum | reverse complement strand
TACTTGTGATGGTTCCCAACGATCCAATATGACCACTTAGGTCTACGTTGCCACGATATTGTTCTATGGAAGCGGGCGGCTGTTTAGAAGTTCGGCCCGGTTTTTTGGTGTCGTAGGGGAGGGATTGACCTTTCTAACGCATATTCAGTCGTACCGGCATGGCCCCACTGATTTGTTTTCGATCGGAGCATCAAGCAACGCTTCCGAGGTTGAGCAGTATCAATTTCACTATAGGATTTGCGAATGAATGCTGGCATCCCCCTCCTTGCGGTTAAGGTAAGGACTTGTTCCAGGACATAGCTCAGTTGATATTTGGATGGAGAGTTGCTCTAACAGGTACAAGGTTCGATTCCTGGGACACGTGCACTATAGGTATTTTAATGCTGTCTAGGCAAAAACCCAGTCTGCAGTGGACACCTTGTGTGAGCTACCGCTGAACTCATGATTTGTATCCACCACAATACTCCTTGGGGTTGGAACGGTAAAGACCCTCATGGCCAGGGTATGGCCTTTTGCTCTAAGAATTTCCAGAGTTATTCATATTATGAACATCATATCTCCGTCTAGAGAAGTATTAGGTTAATCAAGTGCCGTGCGGTATATCATCATTTGATCAGACTATCTTAATCCTGCCAGCAGTATGATATCCTCACTCATAACACATCGGTAACATTAGTTACATTTACTCCCAACACGATCTTCACTAGCACCATACATGTTCTACGGATTCTTCAGAAGTAGCCAAGGTTCGAAGGGTTTGATCAATCCTACATACAGCAACTGCCACGCTGGATGTTGCCAGATATGTATACACAAACTTTTAAAACCATACAGGATTAACAAGCTAGTAGCTGACTTAAATCACTAATCCTGTGATGTAGTATTCTTCATGTACTTCCTTTATCAGCTATACTGCTGCCTCTGAGTCCAGCTACTAGTAAATTAAAGGAACATCCTAACAAGGTTTTCCAGATTACGTGGATAATGATTTCTATAAACCTTTGATTTTCAGACTTCCTCTCTATGGAGCAAGGATCAAAGATTAGAAATTGAGAAAGGAATGCATAAATTATATCTAAGAGTGAAGATCTTCTAGTTCCTCATGGTCAACTTAAAATTACATCAGCCAGTGTTTCTGAGATATTTTCTTGTACTTTCTATATATAACACAAGTTCTATATAGTTTGGAAACAGCTCTACAGTATATACAAAAGGACGCTCCCGATGCACTAGACTCCAGCTCTTCTACAGTCTATACTTACCCTACTACACATTTTTATGCAAGAGGCTGTTTCCGCGGCTCAAATCCGTGACCTCAAGGTCACAACCTATCTAAGATACCAAAATCCAAGTACAGACTTTTGTGAACTGACTGTTTTGGTCAATGAGAAGATGTAATGCATTGGTGTATCAAGAGACTCATCTTGCATATGCCTTAGACACAATACTTTCAATGCCATTTTAGTTTCTTCACAACATTATCTAAAGCTTTAAGAATTTTAGCCTTAAATCTAATCAAAGACAGTATCAAAACTGTTTCTTCAAACCCGATAATCCATATTATGCAACAAGTCATCCAGCATCTAATTCTGACCTAGACGAGCTCACAGAAAGTGTAACTCCACTACCATGCATGAATCAACATTATGCATTAAATCCTCGATATTTTCATTAGGAAAAAAAGGAAAAGAACAAGGAACAGCTTCAAATAGCTTATAGCCCTTGGTTCCTTCAAAGTCTACTATCAAAGGTGGATCTAAATAGGTTCATAGGACTTTCTAAAGCAACATAGATGAAGTCATATCGTTTCGCTTCTAACTTGTAAATAGTATAATTTGATGCCTTCTATTTCAATATCAGAGTAAAAGGCGAAATATTTAACCTAGCATAGATACAAGGTGCATAGTGATGAAGGCAGGAATTTGATCAAGGACTTCTTCACTTGGAAATCATTGGAAGTATAAGTTAGATGCTAAATTTAAGCCCAGAGATTATAGAACTATACTTTCTAGTTCTGATCTGTTGAGTGGAATCTGACATCAATTCCATTCTAAGTGGAAACTCACCCTGATGAAAACGTCATTGCATTCTCAACCCATCCAAAGCACCAGTGCCATCTGAAAAGCAGTTTTTAGAGTTTCTGACCTAACTCCATCAGCTTCATGTCATATCATGTAATTCTCGTTTATCCACATGCTTGTTTTCAAGCAGCAACAGCATAAGCTAATTTAATAGCATAACCTTTAAGACCTTATCGCCACTACTATAATTCGTCATGATACATAGCTTCTCAAAAATAGGAGGCAAAGTCAAGAGCAAACCATTCCACAACTTCAAGATGTCACAGGCCATCCAGAAATAATAGTGAAATACCAGTTTTGGTCATTGAACCCCCTTTTTCCATACGAAATTATTTTCGTCTTTCGATCCAGTACAATTGCAAACCTACCTACTTGACTCACTCACTCACCCACCCTTATGAGTCATATCATTGAAGGCAAAGCTAAAATCAATCTACTCTTGAAACAACTAGATCTTGTAAAGCGGCCCATGAGGAAAGCTTGACGACTAGAGATAAAGAAATTTGTCATAACAGTAGGTATATTTGGTTTCATTAGGAGATCGCCTTACAGCGTCATGTATATGGGGGAAAAGTTCGCAATCATGTAGACTTGACATACAAAATCAGGAGGACCGAAATAAGATTATGTGGTCTACTCCTGCTTATGATTCTCTCTTCTTTTGTAGTTTCTGTAAGGTCTAGCTGTTTTCCTAATTTCCATGAGTAAAATTTTCTGTTTAACTGCACGCTGAAGATCACTACTATAAATCTTCTTAGCATAACAGCAGAGGCTCTTCAACTGGCAAGCACATGTCAACAAGTATTCTAAACTGAGCTGCTCCACCTACATTATATATAGGCACACAGTTTTTCAATGGTTCAGCATTTTCGTCCCTTACTTTTTGCCCATAGGCCTGTTCCAAAAGGTCTACTCTATACATATTGCAGATATCAGGAACAATACCTCAGGCATATTTGCTAATCATTGTCATCAAAAGCAGGAAACTGCAATTGAGTTTTTTTTTTTTCCCCTTTGACTCATACTCCAGGATTATTTGGTCAAATGTTAAGCCAGCTACCAAAATAAATGCTACCTAGCCTGTATCAATTAAGTCCAACAGCTTAAATACATGCAACAGCATTTCTAGAAATTTCTACGAAAGATCACATCTCAATGAAGCAGAAGAAAGAAGATTTTAAAAACAAGAAGCGGGGTGAGATCAAAATACTAGTAACTACTTCCCATGAAATCATTGTTTGTCTAGCTAAACTAGGATGAGTGAGACAAAAAAAAAAAAAAAACATTCTACGAGGAGTTGACATTTTAATCCACTATCTTTTATTGTAATGTGAGAATTAAATCTGACACCATTGAAATAAGGAGCAGGCAGAGTAACACACCATGACAAAGACAGAAACCAAAGCACAAATATATTGCCTACACCAAGCAATATTCAGTTGTGACTATCTTACATGACTTCCTGTCATCTAGATTTAAAATTCTTAATTGTACAGTGAAAGTGTGCCTACTCCAAAATGTGGGTCAAGGAGGCTCAGGACAAGGGGAATACCCTGAAGTGCTTGCACAGCTAGCTAGAATCAGCAAACTGGTTATAGATCACAACAACAACACTCAAGTCTTTTTCTCACTATGTGAGATTGGCTATATGGATCAATTATTTATCATGTGCTTTATTTTTATTTTATTTTGTTTTTGTTTTTGACTCGTAACCTAAATCTTACCCCTTTGTGTCTCCTAATACCTAATGCATAATATGCGTCCGCAAAATACACATCTTTCAAAATTATCATATCATTTCAACCATGATTCAGGCCTAAATACCTAAAATTCTCATTTAAATCTTATACTCTCCCTATGACATCGTCTATATGACATCGGCTCATAAATCAATGGTCTCATTGTGTTTTATCTGACCATATGCTTCCCAATTGTCATATTAACAATATCCTTCCTTGATGTCTCTCTATGCTAAATAACATAGACCTTATCTCTTACATTGCCGTCTATTAAAAGAAGGGGAAAGGCAAGAAAGCAGTGGTACTGAGAATTAATATTTTCAAGATATGAATAAGAATTATACACAAAGAAACAACATACATTTAGGATTATCTCCACTCTAGTTAGAATATACAACATACCACATTGACACCACCTAAGCTCAAGCAGAGAAGGAATAAAAACAAGAGGCTAGTCATCACAAGAGAGAAACTCCTGCAACATAGTTACAGAATTTATTGGACTCCCCTACTTATATTCAAAGGAAATGGCATAAAGAAAAAGGGAGTCTTTACATTTTCCATTCAAGACAACACTGGATACTTACGGAACGCCAAACAGTCAATCAAGAAAACCTGTAGTTCGCCAGACAGCATTCCGGACCTGCCTCAAATCCCTACCTTTAAGCGTCCTTCCAACACCTTCCATCACCGAGCAAGACAAAGTAGGCGTCTGTTTCGCGGCAATAATCTCATGTGGCGGGAAAAACTCCCCAGCATTCTCTTCCTCCTCGTCCGTGTCATCAATTACGTCATCTAATCCCCTCGCCGCCCTGCTCCTCCGCATAGCTTCAGAGAATACAGGCACATTAACAGGCGCCGACATGTGTAACGTTCTCCGAGGCGGCGGAGGCCGTTTAGGGATAGTTAAACGAGACGCTGAAGATGTAGACGATGGCGAAGACAATATTGAATTTGAAGATGACGTCGATGGTGACGAAACGGAAGCCGGCGAGGCTTTGTGGTTGAAAACGGAGTGAATTTCGGAGTCTCCTTCGCCTGGCAATGCAGCGAGAACGCCGTGGTTGCTACGGGAGGGGGGAAGGGTGGGGATAGATGAAGGCGTGGGGTGGTGGATAGAGGAGGTGGAGGAGAAATCAGGGGAAATCCCGAAAATGTCATGTTCGGTAAGCTCGGTGTCGGAGGTAGAGTGCAGGTGGTGGCTGGGAGGAGGGGGAATGGGTAGAAAACGTTGGGAGGGCATAGGTTTACGGTGGTGGTGGCGGCTGGTGGCGAAGGAGTTTGTTGCAGTGGCGGCGCCGTTGGTGTTTAAATCCATTTCGGGAGGGTGCGAGGGAGCTGAAGGTTTCGGAGTATGAAAGAAAGGGTGGTGGGTCGGGTTTCCAGATGGGAGAAAATGCGCACCGTACCCTATGGTATATTGGGTGTTTGGGTTGTTAATTTAGTAAGTTTCCATTTGTTACATGAATGGATAGAAGAAATATATATTAAACGAATGGCACCATATTTTCCCTCGGGTTATAACTAGCCTTTAGTATTGGCGAAACCAGCTTATCCATTATAGCATCTCGACACTACCCTATTCTCGACATGTCCTAAAGGAAGCTTTAGAATGGGTCATCAAATTAGAAACACTTAGGTGGCGTTTGGTTAGCATTCGGAAAACGGAATTAGAATCGGAATGGGTATGATAGAGAATGTGTTTGGAGGATATGTGTTTGTAGTTAAAAGTGATAGTTGTTTGGTATTAAGGTGGGAATATGAATAGTGACCGGTCGGAATAGTGGTCGCCGGCGGCGGCGGACGGTGGCCGGCGTGGTTGACTGGTGACTCACCATTCCCCATTCCCACATTTTGATAGATAGAGGGCCTAGTATATCAAAAAAACGATATCCATTACCAAATAATTGGATATCAAAATGAAATACATTTCCTCATTTACCCCCAAACAAACCGCCCCTCTTCCCATTTCTCCTAACCAAACACCACCTTAATATATATAAAATTAGTGGTATCATAGATCAGAATTTTGTTTCATAGATAGCAACGATTTTATGGTGATGTAAATCTTTGCATTATATCAATAAAGATATGTTTCTTTTTTAAAAAAAATAATAATAATATTGATATAGTTATACGTAACCTTATGTTCTAATTTGGTGCACAATATTTTTTTTTTTTTTTGAGGAATGTGCACAATATTCTTGATATTGATTCGAACGATTAGATTTTCCTTTTTCTGTTGCTTCCCACCATCTTTGTTTCAGGGGACAGAATCGTCATCGCCTTCATTTCTCCTGTGTCTCTTCAGTTTCCGGTGAACTGAAGTCCGACGGCGGCAGAGAAATTGACTGAGCATCGCAGAAATGGAGGAGGACAAGAACAGAGTGGTAGATGTTTCGGCTCTTCAATTCGCCTGCACCGATGATTCTTCTACTAACCTCGCCACTGCTGAAAGGTCCATTATGCTGTTGCTCTATTAGCATATGGACTTCCTAACATTTTTTTTACTTCAGTCCATGATGGCTTCTTCTTAATTTTTAAAAATTGAAAGCCCTCCTGAGGATTGAACTTTGGAAAAGCGTTCACTTTTTATTAGAATCTGTTAAAGCCAAGGATTAAGTTTCTTCTGGTTTGAGCTGAGATATAAATTATTACAGCAATTGGCATGTTATTTACTTAAAGTTACTCCTTCCATCACAGTTTCATAGTACAATATTCATTTTTAGGTAGTCTGAGTTTGATGTCTTTCCATAATAAGCCTCAACTTATGTTCACTTTCAAAATTATCCTTGTAAACACCGATACGCACAATTCATTAATTGTAAGAAATTGCATGGTAGGAGTAGCAAATGAAAATAGTTTTAATGATCAGAGAATGCGTTGAATGATCTTTTTATTAATTTAGTGATCCCATAAATGACCATGAAATTGAGACGGAGGGAGTAAAATCTTTGTCACGGGTGAACATGTGGGCATTGTGGCTCACTCTTTGGTTATATAAATGAACGCACTTGCTCCATGTATGTAAATATATTGATTGAAGTGTTTTAACCTGTGACTATGGCATTTGGTATGACGTTTGCACACCATAATTTTTCATTGAAGTAGGTGGTTTGGTTCCCATAGGAAACAAAAATGAGTAAACTTTGGTAGGGGTAAAGAATGAGGCTTTCTTTCTTGATTTAGTATGACCTTATGTTAGTAGCCATTTTGCTTACAGCTTTGTTGTTCCTGTATGATTTGTTACTGCCTTTCGACCCAAATCCTTAAAAACGGACACTTAAATCATTCGTGACTTCTTAAATTCTCCAAACAATGATTTCAACTGGTGATATCTATTTATGGCAAGTCCCTGTCCCTGTACAGGTTGGTTAGAGCTGCTCATCAGAAGGGTGCCAACATCATTCTTATACAGGTTTGTTCTCTGCAGAGTCATCTCAAAACTAGATAGATGAGACAGTGATTTTTTTTTATTTTTTATTTTTGCAATTTTTGAGTTTGCTGAAAGATTTAGTCATAGGAAGAACATACACTGATGTTTATGGGGTCTCACTGCAGTTGTTATGGGTACATAGTTATTTTATACCTAAGAAATCCATGGAGATTCCATCCAGTACTTTTTTTATTCTTTTATTTTCTTTTTAATTTAAAGTCATGTAATTTATTCTGCACTAATAGGAGGTGATGAAGCCATCTTGAGCACGTGCCTGAAGTAATTTCTAGTATAAGGGAATAGTTTATTACTTGAGTTGAATATTACTGAAGATTTTGCACACTAGGCCAAAATAGTCCAACCATATTCAATATATGCATGATGATTTAGTCTGCTGTGCCGCCGTTGTTAATAATCAGACCCAACTAATGTGGTGCTTGTTGTGTTCCTTGTGTCTTCTATTTGTTGAAAGTTGATGCAGAATCATCCTTGTGCATTTGTTGGATTTTAGGAACTATTTGAAGGCTACTATTTTTGTCAAGCACAGAGGGAGGATTTCTTTCAGCGAGCCAAGCCTTATAAGGGGCATCCCACAATTGTGAGGTGGAAAATCTGATTTTTTTAAAAAAATTTGTTCTAGTCCATAGTCTCTTTCTCTCGTTCCCATTGATGTCACAGTCTTTCATTCGGAACAAATTATAAATCTTCCTAGTGTGTATATTTTTGTTTACATCATGTATTTAGGATGCAAAGGCTTGCGAAAGAGTTGGGGGTTGTCATACCCGTTAACTTCTTTGAGGAGGCAAATAATGCTCATTACAATTCAATTGCTGTAATTGATGCAGATGGTACTGATTTAGGACTTTATAGGAAATCCCACTTTCCGGATGGCCCAGGTATGCTTGTAAGGAACTTCCTGTTGGTTGAGTAGGTTAGTTGTCGCTTTGGTTAAAGCTGTTCACTATTTCAGGTTACCAGGAGAAATTTTATTTTAATCCAGGAGACACCGGATTTAAGGTGAGCGAGCTTGTCAAATATGAATTTGACGATGCGTTATTGAGTATCAGTTGCAATCGTACTAAACTCCTTTACTTTTGTACTTTATTGATTCTCTCTGTGAACAGGTCTTCCAAACTAAGTTTGCAAAAATTGGTATTGGTAAGTATTCTTTCGTAATTCCATTTTCTAGTTCCCATTAGTTGTTTTAATTCAATAGTTGATGTTTTCAGCAGTGAAGATGAAATATTAGTTCAAAGTCTGAGTTTCTTAATAGTAATTGATTGGGCTTATAATTTCTGCTTTCTGATAGGTAGAGGTTTTGAAAAGTGATAATGCATGTCTTTATCAGCTCTATACAATGATGTTTGGAAACCTGACACGTTTTACTTTTTTGATAGCTATATGCTGGGACCAATGGTTTCCTGAGGCAGCCAGAGCTATGGTTCTTCAGGGAGCAGAAATATTGTTTTATCTGACTGCTATTGGTTCTGAACCTCAAGATCAAGGTCTGGATTCTCGAGATCACTGGAAGCGTGTCATGCAAGGGCATGCTGGAGCTAATGTGGTATATTGATGCACATCCGTCTACTTTTTGTGTTGATTTACCAGCTTAAGTTAGTAGAAAATGTTGCAACATAACCCATAAATGTTGGATGAGTTTTTACTACAAGGGGATTGAGGTTAGTGAGACTACCATGTGTACGCAACTAAAGATTTAAGAAAGGTTTCTGGTGTTCCGGTTTTTTTTTGTTTTTTGTTTTTCTTTTCTTTCAGGGGAGAGAGGTGTTGAGGTGGAGGAGGAGAATCATAAGTTGCAAATTTTCATAGTAATTTCAAAGAACTTACAACAGGCTCCATCACGCCAGCCACTTGATCCATGAAAACAGATCTAATATTTCATTCTTTGGGTCTTGCCTCTTGCTTCGGTAGTTCTGTGCTTCAAAAACTTTAAAATGTGTATGCAGGAAATGTAAATTGCGGTGAGTTCGAGTTCTGTTAATGTTATAGAGTCATAGATCTTTACCTTATTTTTAAATGTTTTTTCAGTTGTCATTGTCAGCCTCTTTCTGTTGTGTTACCTCGAGGTATAAATTCTCTAACTCGTTAACTCTCTGTAATTTGTTATTTAAGAGTCTGTTGGTAACCTGATCAGCTGAGGGCAGTGAATTTGTTTTGATGCTTGTGAAGACATCAGAGCAGGATATATCGACTAGGGCCTCCTGTTGTTCTGCCATTGATACAAACTGTCACCTTAGTCCATTAAGGTGGGGTTGGTAAAATGGATCATTTTTCTCCATTGTGGTCTTTGATCTGCCATTGATAAATAAATGAAATTCATAGAAGTGACCTTTCACTTGTGTATTCATGCATACTGCCATCTATTTGACATCTCTTAATAACTTGATAACTTCCACTCACCCTGAGTTACACATAAGTTTTCTGCTCACTTGTAGAGTCAATGACACACTCTTCCTTTAGTTTGGGATATGATGGAATAAAGCAAAATGACTCACTAAATTGGTTGCGCTTCTTGTATTGTGAAGTAGCAGTTGATCGACACAGCTTGACGCAATTTTCATTGTGGGTCATCGGAAAACAACATCTGTGTGTAACACATGTGTATAGTTACGTACATCCGATCTCCCATCCTTCGCCATAGACGGGAGCCTCTAAGGCAATGGAGTAATGTTGCTGTTTCTGCTCGCTGATCCTTTTTCGTTTTTTCGTTAGCCAGAATGAGGGCGAGGAGAGTTCTAATTGATTTGAGTCAGGACGATTTTGCCTGAACGTTCAGTGAGAGTTTGTCATGCCTAAAGATTGTTGTTAGACTCCTATTCTGCATTGCCATATTTGGTTTTGGGGCACTAGCTGAAGTTCTTCATTCATACTGAGAAATTGATTTATTGATCGAGTATATAATTGACAATATTAAGAAGCCGAGACATTCTATTTGGCGCTTGCCAAATCTAGTACTCCAAGCTTCAGATGGGCTTCGACATTCATTTCACCCAAACCTAGCACCATGTACACAAGCATTTTCTACATATGTAATGCTCTGACATTTTTCATTTTCTTCAGGTACCCCTGGTAGCTTCAAACAGTATCAGGAAGGAGATCATTCAAACAGAACATGGCAAAAGTGAGATAACCTTCTATGGCAGTTCACTTATAGCAGGTAAGTTGTAAGAATTTGAAGCAAGTAATAATGGTTTTGGAAGGACTCAAGTATGAGAGTTTGGACATAACTATTTCTACGTCCAGGGCCGACTGGAGAAATTGTTGCAGAGGCCGATGACAGAGAGGAAGCTGTTCTTGTAGCTCAATTTGATCTCCAAAGCATCAAGTCCAAGAGGTCCAGTTGGGGAGTGTTTCGTGATCGTCGCCCAGAATTGTACAAGGTACTATTTTGGATGGTAGTACCCCTGCCTTATGAGTTAGGGGCATCCATTGGGACAAGCCTTGAAGTACTCTTTTTTGTTGGTTTGTTGTTTGTAAGCTGTTTTGGATACTGAATTTTAGCGGAGCTAGTTTATGAAATATGATAGGATAAAGTAAAACGACCTTTTGTGTGGAGGTAGAACTAATGCATCCACTCTATTAATTGTTGGTATCCTTGTTACTCGTGTCATATCTACTTTGGAGGCGTCATAACACTACATTTTCTCAATAAATAGTGCCCGCTAGAAACATCTGTAAAGGGATTTAACTATTTGGTTTAACTAACGAAATCATATTCTTAAAGAGTTAATTGCACCTGGTATCCATTCTTTTCCATCAAGTTTTAAGTAGCATCCAATGTTTCATGAAACACACTTGCCATCCAGACTTATAGGGTTAATAGACACCTGGCATCCGGCAACCGGAAAATGACCTGCTGTAGGCGGTTTTTATGAAATTTCCTTTTTTTTCACTTTCCCCCAAGTGGCGCCAAATTTTTCCCAACTCTGGTTGATTTCATCTTCCCTCCATTCCTTCCAATAACAACAACCAAATCCTGCTCTTCAGGTGGCGAAACCAACCCATCTTCTTCCCCTGCCGATACTCCTACTGTACGTGCCACACTTCTACCACCATCATTATCACCACCACCGCCTTCGCCGTCGCCATCACAGATACGCTATCCATTTTCTTCCTGCTCTTGTGCGTACTAAGCAACTTACGTACACAACTCAAGCAATCTCTCATCATCAATGCCTCACTGTCCGATATGAACCCCACTTAGCATTCATCGTTGACATATCCATTGTACAAAAAATTCTTGATCCTGAGCGTCCAAATAACTCTGGTTTGACATTACTCCAAAAGCACTACCGTTCCAAACCAAAAAAAAAAGGAACAAAGTCCAAAATGAAGAAAAGAAGGAAGAGCCAGAGAAGACCAAAAGACAACATGGATTTCAGAGCTGAATTTCATCTGGCAGAGAGAGATTAAAAAAATCAAAAATATACAATGGAGGAGAAAATAAAATAGTATGTACCTTCTTACAGTGTGGTCAGCACTGACGCTAAAGCCAGAGGATTCATCGTGGAAGCAGCAATCAAGAACAGCACCTCCGTGCATGAACTCTCCTCTCAATGTATTAGCGCTTGCATCATACAACCGAACGCTCTAGCAAAAAAATTTCGAAACAATAAATTCAGATTTACAAATAAAACAAAAGCACACCAATTACCAGAGCCCGTAAAATTTCATGACAATGCACCACATCAGATATTCAATAATTACAAAACCTTGTCCCAAGAGGAAACCAACAGGTGATCGCTATGATTGGAGAATCCCGTCCTTGGGAGGACTTGAGAGCTCCCGCACGTTGTTCAGCTGCGGCGGCGCAGTCATGATTGTTCTCCAATCACACACTGTGCTGAAGCAAGGATTTTAGAGTGAAAATGAAATTTGGTGCAGTCAGAGGCTGCTGAATTAGACAGAGAAAGAACGTAGAGGAAATATGGTGGAATTGTGTTTGAAAAAGCCAGGAGTTGTGGTTAAAGTTGGGTTAAAAGTAGGGTTAAGTCCGGTCAAAGGTCGATTTCAGCGGTCAACGGTCGACCAGCAGGTCATCCGGATGCCAGGTGTCTATTAACCCTATAAGTTTAGATGGCAAGTGTGTTTCATGAAATATTGGATGCTACTTAAAACTTGATGGAAAAGAATGGATACCAGGTGTAATTAACTCTATTCTTAAAGAACATATTTTGTACTAGCATTGAAACGAGCTGCTTTATGGTGCAAGGATGTTGGTGTTAATAGCGTCATTTTGGACAGTGATGCAAGAAATAATGTTATTATGTGTTAAGATGCAAAGAGGAAAGACAAAACAATTGCTGCATTTCTTAATGAGGCAGAAATTTGGCTGGCAAGTTGTCAATGGCAAGTTGTTTGGACCTCACCAGTTTCAAATGGTTTAGCACATGCTCTGGCCTCCTATGCCAAAATGTCTTCGGTTAAATTGTTAGGGCATCAATGAGCAAGAGAATGAATCCCCGTCGAGTCACTTGATGAGAAAGAGTCTGTTGCTGTGTCCACAGTTTTTTCAGGAGAGTCAATCATCGGGAGAGGCAGAAATCTCTGAATGAAAAGATACGTACCTTGTAGTTCAACTCATTCGGCCAATATGCTGTAAGCGCGTTATGACCAGAAAAATCTTAGTGACTGACTCATGTATATTATTGAATCAACATCAAAAATAGTAGACTTAAGAAAATCTACTTTATCAACCTAAAGACAGTGTTCTCCATATTTTTTCATTTATGCCTTCATGGCATATCTTTGAGTGTTGTAATCATTAGCCTTTTGGCTTGTTCAGTGAATGGAAAGCATCCGTTTAGGGAAAAAAAGAAAAAAGAAAGAACAGAATTTGTATTTGATATCTTCTCACTTCTTAACTCAAACACATAAAAGAGCGTTTCTGGTGCATTAAGTTTTCGCGTTTGCGCATGATCCGGAGAGCGGTCAGATCGCTTCGTGATCTGATGTACACAGTCTTACCTTATACTCTTTTTTTTTTTTGTGTGTGAGACTGTTTCTACAACTCGAATCTGTGACTTCAAGATCACAAAACAACAAGCTTACCAGTTACTGAAAGGCACACCTTATATTAACTAAAACACATATCTTGGGCAAAAGATATACCATTGAATTTCAAGCTTTTCTTACATTAAAGTTCAAAGGAATATATATCCTTTCATGGTAGATTCTGAAATCTTTCGCCCCCAGGGGCATAGTCCAGTGGTAAGTGGCAAAGGTGATTGGGGCTAGAACCCCGACGTCCCGAGTTCGAGTCCGTGTGGAGACAATCTTTGTTGAAATATTACAAGGGTTGTCTCTGGGCTGGCTGAGTCTCGTGTGTCCTCTCCCTTTGCAGGGCTGCCGGTGGAGCACATCCCTCGACTTACATCCCACCTGGCTAAGGGGCCTCTGGTACAGGTGGGGGAGAAAGACCCACTCCCTCATCAAAGATTCTGAAATCTTTCCATTTAATCATCATGGTGGGCATATATTAAAAAAAAATAGACAGGATAAGCATTATATTTTTTTCCCTCAACTTGTCTGGTTGAAAATTCTGGTGCTTTAGTTATTGGAAGCTTTTTATAGTTTTATAGAGACATTTGAGCTTTTCACAAAAGGCTATTTGCTTTAAAGCCTATTTGAAGATTTGACTACGTGCATCTATATGCTTCTCTCGTCTGCATTGCTTTAACTACTGCAATTGTCTAGTACCTAGTGGCCAGGAAGGTACTCTTCTTTTAATATGAAGCACAAAAATTTCAGGGATTTTTATTTTATTTTCTTTTCTTTTCCAGAGTACGCAAAATATATTCCTTAGCAATTTAAAACTAGAGACCGAGCCTTGGATCAACTGATAAGTTTGCTGCTTTGTGAATATGAGGTGTTCAAGCTATTAGTGTGTGTGCCATATGCCATGATTTGGATATTTATGTTATACATTTATTATCAATAAAAGAGATTTTATTATCATTATTGTTGGTTAGTATGTTACACAATTTTGATATATGTCCATGATTTATTATTGTTATAGAGATAAAATAATTTATAATCAGTATGAGTATTGATTTGATAATCATGAGATGATTATGTGTATGGTGATGCAAATCAATTTCATAGATACTTGTTAGAGAACAGTGTATTGAATAGACCCATCATGAGATTACTACATGGATTAGCGTCATAAGTAAATCTCATGATAGTCATGTTTTAATCCTTTGACTTGAGATTGTCATAGTTTCCAACATAAGGACTATTATATTTTGACATGATCAAACGTTATCCGTAACTGGATAATAATAAAGGTCATGATTGAATGTGATAGAAATTATGTAGAGGATATTCAACAATCAAGATAGAATTTGTCCCTCTCTTTTGAGAGAGATATCTTTGGGTCCCTCGATTAGTGAGACTGTGAAATGCATGGCCGTGCTCAAATGAATTGATAGTGTGATCAGTATCATTTGTTTTATCAGTCTACTTAGAGATCGAGTAATCATATGTTTGAACAATATAAGTATGACGCTGACCATGACTTATGTTCAAACTAGATATCGTGTGACAAAGGGATTAATGCATGTACTGTTATTAGGCTAGTAGGACTTTACTCGTATTAATTGGGTAGTCGTAATGCCTTGCTAGAGGCCAATTACGACTTGTTGGTTTAATAGAGATTTAATCGACTGCCAATTAATATGAGCCTATCGGGTCACACACAAGAATGCGTATGGCTGAGATTAATAGTATTAATAATATTAATATTGAATATTAATTATTATTATTATTATTATCGTTTTTAATATTAATAATATTAATATTGGATATTAATTATTATTATTATTATTTTCGTTTTTATGGTTATATGTATATATATATATGTTATCGGATAATAATGACAGAATCCATATTTGATATAGATTTTGAATATCCTGATAGAATCCATATCTGATATGGATTTTTGATTGGCATTGACTAATCCGATTAGGACTCGGATTTTGACGTCAATATATGTGTATATATATATTGTGTATCTCGTATAGAGATGACATACGAAAAATAACAGAAAACCCTAGAGCCGTTTTTGGAGAAAAGCGAGTCCTCTCAGCCGCGCCGTTCAAGAGCTAGCACTCCGGGCGAAAGCATTCGTGTGGATACCGACAGAGGGTGTTCGTGATTTCGCACCTCTTCCACCTGCGGATTTCGAATCTTTGGAGGTATCTTTTTACGTTTCTTTCATTGATTAAACGAACAACATGGATCCTTGGTAGGAAATCGGAGATTAAGTTTTGTTTTTCCGCTCAGTGATCTTGTCGGATTTCCTAACACAAGCTGCGGAACAGCCTCTTGCACGAAGTATATGGTAAGACTATGTACATCGGATCCCACCTCCCTCTAGACCCTGCGCAAGCACGAAAACATATTGCATCGGAAACGGTATGAGTAATTTAAAACCGAACACACTATTTTTAGATGCATCCGTTTGTACTCTTATATCCCTTCGTCAATTTTCTAGTTGTCTCTTGTTTTTTCATGCATCAATTATTTAAGGGATAATTACCTTTTCCTTTTCTTGTCAATATCATTTAATGTTTAAAAATACACTCTTACTTGGACTAAAAGGTAAAATGGCATTTTAAAACATAAAACTAAAAATTTTTAATAAAAAGTCAAGAATACCCTCTTTTCACTATTCATCTTTTTTTTTGGTGATGCCGCCGCTACCACCGCATATTCCTATCAATTCTTGTCCACCGTCTAAATTCCCTCCAACATCACCACACATCTCCACCAATTTTGCCCGAGTCTAGTTGTTAATCAAGTTGAAAAGGAAAAACGGTTTTTTTCCTTTTCTTTTTCAGAGTACGCAAAATATATTTTTTTAGTAATTTAAAACCGAGAGGGCGGACCTTGGAGCAATTGTTAAAGTTGTTGTTTTGTGAAATTGAGATCACGGGTGCGAGCCGTGAAAACAAACTTTTGCACAAAGTGTAAGGTAAAGCTGCCTACATTAAATCGCGAAGCGATCCGACTTCTTTCCGGATCACACGTATACGTGAAAACCTAGTGTACCGGAAATGCACACCCTAGTAATTTAAAAGCGAACACATTATTTTTAGATGCATCCGTTTGTAATCTTGTATCCCTTTGCAATTTTTTAGTTCTCTCGTTTTTTCATGTGACAAACACATTTGTATTTGCAGGATAGTCTCTTTGGTCAATTAGATGTAATAAGGATTATATACTTTTGCCTCGAGGACATAGCTCATTTGGTAGTTAAATTGAGATTTATTCTAAGAAATCAATAGTTCGATTCCAGAGACACGCATAGTGTGCGTGTTTCATTACTGCTAAGCCAAAGACCTGATTTACAGGAGATACTTTGTGTGTTGCTGTGTAAGTCCTCATACAACGTAGAAAATCGTTAAACTCTGATTTACATCTTCCACAATGTTCGTTAGAGATATAGTCTTTTGCTCGAGACATCGTATACTTTTTTATTTTTCGGCTGGATGATGTCGTTGATGAGAGGTGGCCCGAAAATTCATGACTCGAAGGAAATTCTGGTGCACTTCCATGGAGGCATCTTTTGTTAAATATGGTGTAATGTTTTGAAAAGTTAGTATATAAATTTTTTCGATAAGACATCATACGATACGAAGGACCAAAGCGAAAAATTTCTGACCTTGAGGTTACGTGTTCGAGCCGCAGCAATAGCTTTTTACACAAATTATAAGTAAGACTGTGTATATCATATCGTGAACTGATCTGACTCTCCTCACCAGAAACAACCTTTTTATCATAGGAAGGACCAAAAATTTCTCCGACTCGAAGAAACCAATAACAGCGTGTACATGGAAGAGTTTGTATAAGTATTTGATTTATGGTACAGGCCCTGATACTAAAAGTAGGTTTTAATTGGGGGCGGTAAACGAGCCGAACACATTTAATTGTTTATTTAAATGAACACATTTAATTGTTCAAGTTTGGTTCGTTTAACACACGAACAACATTAACGAGCCGAACACCTTAACGAACGGTGCCACTTACCGAGTTCGAACAGAAAAAAGGGTTCAAGCTCTGTTCATTAAACTTTTATCCGAACCGAGCTCGAGCTCGAGCTCGAGTCAAACGAGCCGAACAACCAAACGGCTTGGTTCATTTACAAACCTAGTTTTAATGTTTTAAGGTTTAGTAGAGGGACATTTCTCCGATGAACCAAATTGTTTCTCAATTGTATGATACTCTTATGTCGGCAAATTTATAACATTTTAAAGCAAATATCAATCTTTATTGCTTATTAGTGAATTGTACAGCATATATATGATTTTTTTATCATAAATAATCAGCACCAAAGGCGGACTTTAGAGCAACTGGTAAGGTTGCTGTTTTGTGACTTTAAGATCAAGAGTTAGAACCACAGAGCTCAGAAACAGCCTCTTATACAAAGTGTAAGATAAGGCTGCGTACATCAGATCGTTAAATGATTCGGTCTCTCCCTGGACACCACACAAACACGAAAGTCTAATGCACCAATAACGTTATTTTAATCAGCACCAATTTTGGTCGACATTTTTTTTGGCCATATGCATCCACTATTTATTCCTATTTAGTCTAAAAACAAGTAAATTTTCTCATGCTGCTCTAATCTTCAAATGTAGTGCCGTATATGTGAGCATATTTTGGTACATCAATTTTTTTCCCCCGAAATTATCTAAGACTTCAGAAAATCTTAAGGGTGTCAAACAGGCCGTGTATCGTGTATCGTGTTTCGTGTTTCGTATTTTTCGGGTTTCGTGTATCAAAGTGCCGTACCCATACCTTACCCGTTTGCTTCGCGTGTATAGATGTAGATACCCAAACCCGTACATGCCAGGTTTCGTGTCGTGTATCGGGTATACCCACGAACTTGACAAGTACAAATATTTCAAGTCGTGTATAGGTCATTTCATATATTTTTCCAGGTATTTTCAGATTTTGTGTATTTTTCAGGTTTCATGTACTTAAATAACTACTGATATGATGTATGAAACAACAATAAGTACACGACCAAAGGTTAAAGATTAAAATGAGTGAGGTTCTCTAAACTCAAATCACTTGACTACGCAATAATAGATTAAAGAAATGAGATTTGGAAATGGAGGAAGGGAGAAACCGAATAGGGTTACTTAGTAGCACGGTAGTCTTTTTTTTCTTTGAAATTTTATTTTATTAATTATAAATTTTATTTAAAATATATTTTTTATATTTCGTGTATAAACGGGTACCCGTGGGTATACCCGGACACGACCCGCCATTGGCGGGGATCTTTCAGGTCTTACCCAATTTGTACACGAAACCCATCAAGGTCATACCCATACCCGCGAAAATTCGTATCAGGTTCGGGTCGTGTTTCGTGTCGTGTCTGAAATTGCCACCCCTAGAAAATCTATAGCTCCTTCAAAGTGGAAAATAGTGTCTCCATCATTAATTATACTAATTAATCATGTCGTCAGTTTTTTTTCTCTTAAAGAAAAAATCATTTTGTTGATTCCCTTATCATCATTATCATCATCATCCGAACTCAGTATATCCCAACGACAGCAAAAGCTATCGTTAGGGTCTGGAGAGGGTAAGTGGTAGACAGACAATACCTCTATCCCAAGGGATAGAGAGTCTGCTTCCAGTGAGACTCCCGGCTCTACCTTGATTCCCTTATCACTCAATGGTGAAACTCAAACCCTCAAAGCATAGACCCCTTCCTAAAAACTCTCAAGATATTTAAGTTTACACGCACTAAATGTCTAGAAGAATAATTTTAGAGCAAATTTCAATCTGAGTAACAAGTAGACTATGTCATAAAATATCTAAAAGAATACTTTGATAACAGAAAATATCTTTAGGTTTCAGTCCAAGGTTACACTTTTTCCATGTACGTCTCCTAGTACGTACATATGATGGGAAGTTGTTCGCATACATAAGTTTAGAACATACCGTAAACTCAAACGATTTGAGATTTTCGTAACAATATAACACACAATATTCGAACTATCAATCTTAAAAGAAAGTTATTAACCATTATATATGTATCGTGTTTATCCACTAAACTATGTCTCAAGAGAGGTCTAGAAAGAACACTTATTAAGTCAAAGATTTGGAAGAATAATAATCATAGATAATAAAGGACTTTCTCGGTGCACCTAGGCTCTCGTGTTTGCATAGGGTACGGAGAGGCGTCGGATCGCTTTGCTATCTGATGTACACAGCTTTACTCTACACTTTGTGCAAGATGTAAGAGATTGTTTCCGAGCTCGAAGTCGTGACCTCAATGTCATAAAACAACAAATTTATTAATTGGAGGGTTAGATTATGCCTTTCTTCTGATACACCATGTCTTTCCCTTTAACGCTGTGTCAAGGCCACAAAGAGCGAAATGGAATTTATGTTTCACTTTTTTTTGTTAGAACTCTGTAAACCCCTTTCGAATGGAATGATTCAGTGTGAAGACTCATTTTCTCTAGAACACCCTTCACTCAATTCAAAATAGCGTATATTAGAAAGTATCTTATGAGTTGAAAGTCTCGCAAGGTGTCTTTGCGGCTCGAACACGTTGACCTTAATGTTATAAAACAACAACCTTATCGGTTATTCTAAAATCCGTCTTCTATTATTAGATAATGAAATATAGGTGTCAAATATTCCAATACTGTTGTCGTTGCACGTCCTTAATAGATGGAATCTTATAAGGAACATATCTGATAAAGATTCGTAATTGATGTTGATTTCTGACACACCTCTACTATGGTTGTAGATTTTAAGGTGATTCTTTGATGAGGGAGTGAGTTCTCTTCTATCTGTACCAGAGGCCCCTTAGCCAGGTGCAGGGGCGGAGGGAAGGGGGGGCCTGGGGGGGCACGTGCCCCCCAACGTCGACGAAAAAATCATATAGATAGGTAGGTGTATTTGTATTTTTGATCATTCAGTTCAAAGTGTGCCCCTGCTTGATAGAAAAATAACTCTCTGTTACGTGGTCACATAGTGTTTAGCGTTTGTCAATTCTCTGCTAAGTGACTAAAATGTGTCTAAAACTTACCGAAAATTCAGTCTCTTAAATATATTAAAAAATTTAAAAAGGGCTAAAACTTTTTTTAAAATTGCAAAAAGATTAAAATAAAAAACCCCATTGACTTTTCAGTTGTCCCCACGGTTGTTGTCGAAGAAACCTCAATAGCTAGGTTTTTTTAATGTTGTTGGTTGTTTTTACCCGATTCACACACGTTTTCCACATCGTTTAGGCGCATTTTGGACAACCCCCACACATTTTGGAGTTTATCTTTGACGGTAAGGGTTTTCCTGGTTGGAATAAGATATGGTTTTCTAATTTGAATTGTGTCGGATGGTGTTTTCCTTTTGTTCGGAAGGTTTGGCTTATTTTGGAAGCTGAAATCGGCCAAGAAGGAAGAATTCAAGGTTTGGAAAATCTTGGAACACAAATTGGTGGTTTTCTTTCCCAATTCCCAAACGGTTTTATGAACACTGATTAGGGTTTCCTCTTATGCGTGGTTTCCAGGGTGTTTAGATGAAGCTGAGTATCGGTCAAGAAGGGTAGCAAGAACAAACATTTTTACAATCAAATTCTCAAGCAAGATTAACAATAATTCATTAAGAGGTAAATATTCAAACCTACATTTTTTTATGATGTTTTCTTTTTTCAAACGGTAAATCTTGTGGTCGATGTCGTCTGTTTGGATTCTGAAATTGGTTTGATGGTTTCCCTTTGCAATTTAGATTGTTTTAGTATGTGCTATGTAAGGTAATCGTTGAAAACTAGTGGACTTCTTTGCATTAGTTTGCTTACGAAGATGAAAGTTTTTTTTGGTTGCTAAGCTTACGAATCCTGTGAGGGCTGATGCTTGATAGTTGGTACATATTAATTTGAAAACGGCATACGGTTGTGCCACTCCGTTGCGGGAAGATGCTACAATTACACAGCTTTTATGATTTTATTTGGTTGCTCTAAAGTCGTTTCAAATTTAAGAGCTACACATACCTTTAGATTGCATTCAAATCTTTAGTGTTGGATGTTGCTGGTGTGAAAACTATTTTACGCATTCCAAACAACCGTGTATACCATATATGATTGGTTCATTGATTCAGTATTCAGAAAGTAAACTGTAAAAGGTAATCTGCTTTTCCAAATGCTCATTGTTAAACACTAGCTTTTGTGACAGTTGTTTGTTTCTAAGTTTTCTACAATGAATATCATCAAGACTGATGTACACAACCGTTTGGGAGGATGCCGTACTATCGGATTGTTTATTGTGTTACTTTGAGCATGAAACTTTTAGCACCATTGAAGATGATATTATGCAACGATTTCAATCAATGTCATCTTGAAAAGCCTTTTTGCATCCTTTGACAACTCCTTCTCTTTCTACAATAGGCAAATAAAAAGTATGTATTGATGTATATTACTATATTCGTTTAATAATTATGATTTGCATATTGTTTGTTGTGTATTGTTTATTTTTTTGTACATTGGTTGGTAGATGTGATTTCTTTCACGTATTTTATGTTATAATACAAAATCTACAAGATTTTATCATTTTTCCCGGTCTGAACGGTCACATGTGGTATTTCTGTGGCGAAGCCTGTCAGTGCCCTCCCAAGAAGGGACTCCTGGCTCCGCCACTGGCCAGGTGGGATATAAATCAAGGAATGTGTTCTACGGCAGCTCTGCAAAGGGAGAGGACACACGAGACTCAGCCAGCCCAGAGGCAACCCTTGAAATATTTCAACAAGGATTGTCTCCACATAGACTCGAACTCAGGACGTCGGAGTTCTAGCTTCAATCACCTTTGCCACTTAACACTGGACTATGCCCGTGGGGGCATTTCAAGGTGATTCTTTCATGCTCTAATATATCTTTCAACCAAGCTCAATCTGAATCTAATCTTATTCTCTCTGTCATAAATGTATTTATTTAAATTTTGCAAACTCCTCAAAAATTGTCTTTTTACAACTCTTAATGTTACCCAACTTATTTTAAGGATGAATAAAAACACATATACATAGATGGATAAAAATGCGAAATATTTTTACCTTTTAATTATCACAATGCAGTTTTGCAATGAACTTATCCAAGCTGAGAGCCGTCAACATTTTTCTTTCTATATTTATTTATTTGTTACTTTCTTGCTGGCTCCATTATATCGAAAGTTTTCTATTTGTATTTATTAAATTTTTTAAGTAACAACTAACACCACATCTTAATTATTTTTTCATTTATACAGGTACACATGGAGCCGGGATCTTGCTGGAAGCAAACCATATATCGTTTGGAATGGAGACATTGTTTGTCTGCATCTCATACCCTCCAAATCCTAACGATAACTTTTGATGTCGTTGGAATATATGTGTTGTTGTTGCTTCTGCATGCTCCATTATCGATGCAAAGTAAGCAAAACCTTTTCTTTTTGTTTTTTGGTCCATGTGACATTTCTTCATGGCACACTATTATCATGGTCAATTTACATGAACAAACATTTTCATGACAGTACTTATTATGAGTGCGATGAAATATTTGATTTTCTTTGACTATGCTCACCTTCCTTTTTCTTCAGTTAAAAAAAAAAAACTATGCATTATCTTTTTCATATATTTACATACTACTTATAGGTGAACAAGGATCAAATCACACATCTTGAGTATTGCTTCTGCTTTTTACAAGGAAAAAGAGTTGCTTCTTATATTGTGAAGTAGCATTTGATCGACATAACTTGACGCAGTTATCATTATGAGTCATTGAAGAACAACCTCTGTGTTTTTCTAACACATAGGTATGGTTGCATACATCCGACCTCTTCATACCCCGCCATAGACGAGAACCTCTAAAACTATTGTGGTCGTAGTATATATGTTTCCTCTCCTTTTCCTAACTACCCTTATGTGAGCTGCTCTTATGCCTCTGTATTAGTTTAGTTATTCTTCCATTTCCATCTTACACAATAATGAAATTCTACTGTATATAATACCGCATCCATTTTAAAATATAAGTTCATTTTATAGTATTTGGTTATCATACACGAGATGTAATAAAATGACGTTTTCGGTACACTAGGCTCCTGCATTTGTACAGGATCCGAGTAGGAGCCAGATCGCTTCGTGATCTGATGTACGCATCCTTACCCTACACTTTGTATTCTACATTTTGTGCAATAGACTGTTTTCACGGCTCGAGTCTGTGATCTTAAGATCACAAAGAAATAACTTTATCAGTTGATATAATGTCCGCCCTCATACATGAGCATGGGTGATACTATTCCCATCCATTTAGAAGCCAATATAATCTCCCCTTCTGTGTACATCTTAAAGGGGGGAAAATCAAGTCAAAAAGTGATAATCTTTCTTGACTTTCGAATATATGGAATAAAGTAAAATGAATCATTAAATTGGTTGCGCTTCTTATATTGAGAAGTAACAGTTGATCGACACAACTCAACACAATTTTCATTACGGGTCATCATAAAACAACCTCTGTGTGTTTCTAACACATGAGTATGGTTTCGTACACCTGTCCCTTCATACTCTGTCATAGATGAAAGTTTCTAAGAGAATAAAGTAATGTTGTTGTTGTAAGTCACATAAGCAACATTTGTGAAGTGGTCATTTCTGGTGACAGAGTGTTGAAAAAACTGGGAGATGCATATAGAAAAGCAAATATATTTTCTCATATCTAAACTCACATTATTTGATTGTCAAGCTCTCTTTATTTCCAATATCTAATCAGAAACTAGAGCTTATTAACATCAAATTGCACCAAAAAAAAAAAAAACCAAACATAACCAGAAAAAAAAGACCTCTCTGTCTAATCCTTTCAGCCTCCAGCATTATTGCAGCTGATCTCCAAATCCTTTTCTTCCTCACCATCTTCTTCATATTCTTCTTCTTCTTCATCTCCTTCAAGAATTTCATCATCTGAGCAAATTAACTGCAATCTCAACCGTCCATCTTCTCTGCATGCATGCAAGAATTCTTGGGTAGGAATCCTAACTTCTTGAAGAATAAATCTCCCATCTTCTCTATAAGGTTTAAAGCAAACCCCAGGCTTCCCTGCTCTTCCAATACAAGAAATTGGTGGAGGAAATTGCCCTTTATTTGTTCTTAATCTTTTCGTTGATTCTTTCCAACAACCCTCAATTTTATCATGATGGGATTGAGACTGAAAATCAAAAGAACAACAATTCTGATCATTGTTCTTTAATTCCTCTACATCATCAGATGATTCAAACCCAAGGCCCTCTGTACACAATGATAAACTCTCTGAATTCATTGATGAAAAGCTATCACTATGCCTATATTGTTTCCTACTTGTGTAATAGCTTCCTATTTGGCTTGTTTCTCTCTCATTGTGATCTGGGCTCTGGTAATTCTTCTTTTTACTCCATTCTTCTCGAGTTTCTTGAATTGGAGAAACGGAGGAAGATGCAGAGGAGGAAGCAGAGGATTCAAGATTTTTGTGTTCCTTGAAATGTAGTTCACCAAAGAGTTCTGTGTAAGGAGAAGAATGATCATCAAGATTGTGTTTGATTGATTTGATTTGATTCCATGGTGAAAAAGATTCAAGGAGAGCTGGATTTTCTTGTAATGGGTTCTCAAATATGTGGTCAAGGCTACCACAAGAAGCCATGCTCTGGCTTTCCAGTGTGTTTTTCTTTGAAATGCTCAATTGATTATGTAATTTGGTAACAAAAAGAGAATTGTAGATTGAAGAAAAGTAAAGATTTATTAAATGGGAATTTTGTGTTTCTTTTTTCTGGGTGGGCTGGAACAGATTGGAAGCTGAGAATTAGGAGAAATGCACGGGAAGAAAAAGGGTTCGTGATAAAGTCAAGAAGAGGAAGTTGCTATTTATTAGGGATGCTGATTCCCAGGGTTGCTGTGAAAAGTTTTTTTTTTCCTTTTTCTTTTTTCTTATGTGTGTGTTGCTGGGGGTGGGGGGTGGGGGGTAAATGAATTTTGGTGGCTATTGTTGAGTGTGAAAACTGTAAAATTGACTTGCCTTATCTTTTTTTATCAACAGCCTGGCAATATCCCCATTGTTTTGTTTGCAGAACAAGTATATTCAAGTTTATTCTCCTTTTACAAATCTTTACACACACATATATGTATATATCAAGGACACACTTTTCTTTGAATTTGGATTATAATGGAATAAAACAAAATGACTCACCAAATTGACTGGCGTTTCTTATATTGTGAAGTAACAGTTGATCGACACATCTTGACACAATTTTCATTATGGGTTATTGAGAAACAATATCTACGTGTTTCCAACGCATGAGTATGGTTGCATATATCCTACCAAAACTGGTAAAGATCCATATTCACATTATATGGAATTTAATTTCAGTGGTGTGTTGGTTTCAATCTATACTTCAGTGATAGGAGCATCACTTTTATCAGTGTTTTTCTTTCATTCTTAATAAAACCGAAAATCTGTTTGCATATTGCACATGTCAAAAGATTGAATGCGCATCAGACATAACTAGAGGTTGACACGGGTTCAGATTTGGGAGGCCAACGGTGAGACAAAATATGAACTCCAATCACAATGCCACGCGTACAAACTGGTCTTTTTTTTTAAAAAAAAAAATTTAAACCGCTGACCAGTTTGTACAGGTGTCGACGCGTGATTGGAGGCCCCATATTTTGTCTCCTCTCCTAAACGCAAGTTGACACGAGAAAATGCTTACATCGAGAGATCGGTTTTAAGTTGAAGATTTGACTGAATAAAGGTTATTGAAATATTTAAAACGTTGTAGATAGGGCGAGCCGAACGAACCGAACATCGCAGTGTTCAAGCTCGGTTCGTTGAACTTAGCGAACGAGCCGAGCTTGTTTATTTATTTAAACGGACATATTTAATTGTTCAAGCTCGGTTCGTTTAACTCACGAACAACATTAACGAGCCGAACACCTTAAACGAACGGTACCACTTACCGAGTTCGAACAGAAAAATGGTTCAAGCTCGGCTCATTAACTCTTTAGCCGAGCCAAGCCGAGCTCGAGTCGAACGAACCGAACAACCAAACGGCTCGGTTTATTTACGGCCTAGTTGTAAATACAGGTATAACACCCTTATCATATACAAGAAAGAAGCCGGAAAAATGACACGGTACATAAAATCAATTTCAATGAGCCACTTTAGGACAAGTAAGAATAATATACACAAAGTTTACATTTAAGAGGACAATACAAGGGAGATGACATTATATAAATACTGGTTGACTATTTAATACTCCCTGCATCCTGAGAATATTGCCATAATTTAAATTGAGCATATTATTTAAGGAAAATAAACTATTTTGGTAACTATTCCTATTGTATCATTATTTGGTTAATTGAGGTAAAATAGAGAAATTATATAAACACTAATTGAAAGAATATTATGAAAACTTTAACTACTGATATATTACTGCTTTTAAAAAATAGACAATATTTTTGAGACAAACCAAAATAAATATTTTTGGAAGAGAGAATATCAATTTCAGTGAATCATTCTGAAGCCACCGAAGACAATACATGAAAGCCACCTTTTGAATCCACAACATGAAGTGCAACAAGGTAGCTAACAGTAAGGTCTCGTGACATATCTCATTTGATACTTAAGTTGGAAGTTGTTCTAAGAGATACATGGTTCGATTTCAGGAACATGTGTAAAATGGATGTTTTATTGATGTCTGGAACAAATGTCCAGTTTGCAGTAGACATCTTGTATGAGCTCCTTGTGTATGACCTTCCCTAACTTAGGAAGCCGCTGAACTCCTGATTTATATCATCCACAATGCACCTTGGGGCTGAGGCCCTCAAAACCCAGATATGACCTTTTTGCGAAACAGGAACTGTCTTAAAATCTTTGATGAGGGAGTGGGTTCTCCCCCAACCTGTAACAGAGGCTCCTTAGCCAGGTGGGATGTAAATCGAGGGAAGTGCTCCACCGGCAGCCCTGCAAGGGGAGAGGACACACGAGACTCAACCAGCCCAGAGGCAACCCTTGTAATATTTCAACAAGGATTGTCTCTACACGGACTCGAACTCGGGACGTCGGGATTCTAACCCCAATCACCTTTGCCACTTACCACTGGACTATGCCCCTGGGGGCGAACTGTCTTAAAATCTTGTGAAAGGGTTACATGGTTTACTCAACAAGGACGCTGACGAGTTTAATGAGAGTGGACTATAACACATTTATTCCTCATTGGAAAATGAATAAAATATCACAAGATGTATAAATATTAACCTAAATATATTTTAAGTCAATTTGAGTTAACTATTTTTAAATTATTGAACCAACATTTGAAATTTTAAACATTTAATTTGTCATGACTAAAATGGTACAATGAATTCAAGTTATGAGACATCACGATATCTTAAATGAAGAGTGTTTTAAGTATATAAAATCCACATCTTCGTCACCGTTTAAAGTGATATTAAGTTAAATTGTTATATCATTTAGATACAATAAGCGCCCCTAATGCAACATTAGTAACGCATCCAATATATACACAACGTGAATAGAATCACATTGTAATAATAAGGTCTAAACACTGACTCTTTTTGATCTGATAACATCTCAATTATCTCGTATAAAACAATCATTTTTAATTTTTAGAGTCAAAGCTCGTAAAAACAATCATTTTTAATGGATAATCTGTAAATTTTAATTTAAACATTGGGCGAGCCTAGTGATATTTCATGGCCATTGATTGAAAGAATCATAAAGTTTTCTAAACACGAAAAGAGAATATATCAATAATAGAAAGGTAAATTATGCAATAGATTCCCATCCGGAAGAATATTCCAAGTTCATCAACAATGATTGGGCTGGCCTATCTCAACAATATGTGGATGCAGACCGCTGCGGAAATATATAGTGTGGGGGTGCATATACGTAGATTCTATGAAAATACGGAACTCTAATACACCTCTAATACACCATGAACGCGCTTTTAAACATATGCACAATTGAACAACATTTTGAATTTTCGGTAAATGCTACACTCACATTCTGGTATTTCTAGCTTCATCCATCGTTATTGCTGTTGTGGTGCCTTACAATTTAACTATTTCCATTTTCTTAAATCATAGTAGGTTCTAGTTTGATTTTTTTTGACGTCTAGACGTTTAGTGACAACATTTAATTTCTATGTTTCGAAATAAGTCAACTTTCATTTTTTTAATATAGTAAGATTCGTACTGAAAGAAGTCAAAATAGACATATATTAACAAGGAGAGTATTACAATGATAATTTATACATAGTAACAAACATACAATATATTGGAAAGACATAGAAACAACAAAGAAAGCATATAAAATATGGATATCTTGATGACATGAAAATTCTTGTCCAAGGCAAAAGAAGGAATTAATTATGTAATTTAAGCATCTATAAGCATGTATGCTAGTGTAAAACTTAAGTAGCAATTACTAATACAAACTGATTATGACGTGTACTTTCTTAATGGAAAAAGGGACGATACTTTGTATTAAACCTTCAAATTTGGAGGAAAATGTCGATCCTGTGGGCCTCTACTGCTCCAGCCACAAGGAGCATGGTAAACAATACAAATCAAGAGGCCAGCGGCCTCCTAAGTTAGGTGAGGACTTACGTAGTGACATACACAAGGTGTCATCCACAAACTAGGCCTTCCGCCTCTACAGCTCCATCCACAAGGAGCATTGTGAAGAATACAAATTAGGAGTTCAGCGGCCTCCTAGGCTAGGTTAGGACTTACGTAGTGACACACAAGATGTCCCTACAAACTAGACATTCGGTCTAGTGGAGCACTCACACTATACGTGACGATGACCCCTCAAATTTATATCTTCCTCCGATTGGGTGCCTAGAAAATCTAAAAATAAGTTTACAACATAATTTAGATTTTTTTTATTTCTTAGCGTCAATTTTTTTTTTTTTTGGAAGCGGAGAGATCTTGTATACCGTGTCCTGTGCTTAGTTTCAACACATGAATATGTTGGAGAATTTAAGGTTTGGGCTTTGGCCCATCGTTGGAGTTTGGAAGATTTGGGCTTTGGCCCGTTAATGATGTTGCAAAACTTGGTTGAGCAACGTACTTGAGCTTAATGAGTTTCCGATAATGAAATCGGAAACAAATGAATCCTTAATTATTTACGTGACGAGTAGTTAATGTTAGGATGTGGACTCACTCAATTATGGTATTGTGTGAATGTGAAATTAATGCTCAAAGTGGATGGAAAATGTTGTGGATGGGTGACGTGTCACCCTTATGGAGGAATACCACGTTGGATGTGTCCATGTGGTGTAAAAGCTTCTGACGGACATCGATTGATGACATCGATCGATCGATGTCATCGATCGAAGTTGATCAGAAAGCTTCGATCGATTGATTAATCGATCAAAAACGATCAGAGGACATCGATCGATTCGATCGATCGATGTCTCTTAAATCGATCAAAGTGATCGATTGAAGTACTCTATCCGACATCGATCGATCACATCGATCGATCGATGTCACTTCGATCGATCGATGTGATCGATCGAAGTCGGACTGCGGGCAGAATTTCTTCTGATTAAGCAGTTATGTTTCAAACGTGAAACTAACGTTATCCTCCAGTTTAAAATAAGATCAACCTGTTTGATCTAACGGTGGTGGGAAGGCAGCTTTGATCTAACGGCCGGGATTTAAACTGTCTTAACCGCTTAACCGAATATGGTTTCCATCTAACGCTCCAGGTTTAAACCTGCTAATCTATCTTCGATCTAAAGGCTGAGATTAAACCTTCCTAATCTAGATAGGAGGTTTTAATCTAACGATCTAAATCAAACTTCGGTTTTGATCCAACGGTCACGGTACCTTGTTCTCCAACCGACTCCCCTATATAAAGAGGGCTAAGGGTGCATTTACAACACACCTTACTCAAGCATCACATAAAGCATTCTGCATTCATAGCACTCGAAGCTTGCATTACGTCCGGGAGAAGTCAGGACATTCGAAGGTTCAAAGAAGTTCGAGTTCAGCAGTGCCGCTCAACTGAACAGGTACCCGTTGTATCCTGGGAGACGATTGCTCATACCGGTTGGGCACAGTATACCAGAGCAATACGTCTTAAGGACAGAGTCCTCGACTCGCCCCGGGTTTGATTTATTTTATCATTCCATACGCACACACTAAACGACTGCGTCTTAGTGCAGGAGTGATTGTTTCCAACAATCTTAAGACGTATTTGATTCTGTTCAATTACTTCCTGTACTGTTTTGTTTATTTACGCAAAAGCAGTTTCGTACTGATTTGCAGTCTTCTTCTACTCATTCTTGAACCTGAGTCTGTTCTGATCTTTACGTTTTGATCGAACTGAACAGGAATGGAGAACGAAAGCTCGAACTCTATTCAAGGCTTTAATGGTGCTCACTCCGTGTCCGCACCAGAAGGGGCAAACAATGTTGCTGCCGGACCGCAGTTCAATACGGTTCCGTTGGCACCAACTGGAGGGCCTCAGACGAACCCGGCTGCCACTGCTGCTCATGTGGAGAAGCCGGAAAAGTTCGCCGGCAGTTTTTTCAAGAGGTGGCAGCAGAAGATGCTGTTCTACCTCACGGCGCTGGGACTGGCCAGAATGCTAAGCGAGGATCCACCCGTGGTTGAAAATGTGGAGGATCAACAACAAAACATGCAAAACGCCTTGGGTGCTGAGGCATGGGCGTATACGAATTTTTGTTGTTTAAATTTGATTCTGAGTTGCCTAGATAATACTATCTATGGCGTGTTTTGTACATATAAAACTGCAAAAGCTTTGTGGTCGGCTTTAGATAAAAAGTATCGCACAAAAGATGCGGGTACGAAAAAATTGATAGTTGGGAAGTTTCTCGACTATAAAATGTTGGATTCCAAAACTGTAATTTCGCAGGTGGAAGAAATACAGATGTTGGTTTCTGAAATAGAAGAGGAGGGCATGACGCTCAGTGAATCTTTCCAGGTTGCGGCTGTGATTAAGAAGCTGCCTCCTTCGTGGAGGGAATTTAAGAGCTATCTCAAAGACAAGCGAAAAGAAATGAAAATGGAGGACTTGATTGTCCGTCTTCGCATTGAGGAGGACAATCGGCGTGCCGAAAGAAAGCTGTCCACATCTTCTGGTCAAGCCAAGGCTCATGTTGCTGAGGCGAAGAACAAGAAGAAAAATAACACTTTGAGCGTGAACGTCAAGGGCACGGAAATTGCAAAGAAGTTCACAGATAAGTGTTATAATTGTGGTAAACCAGGGCATCGAAGCAGTGAATGCCGAAAGCCCAAAAAGACTCAGAATAAAGCGAAAGCAAATCTGGTCAGCGCAATAGAAGACTTGAACCTTTGCGCAGTGGTGACCGAGTGCAACGCAGTGGGAAACCCTCGGGAATGGTGGGTGGACACAGGAGCCACTCGACATGTTTGTGCGAACAGGGCCATGTTCAGAGAATACGTGCCCACGACAAACAATGAGCAATTGTTCATGGGAAACTCCAGCAGCTCGAAGATCGAAGGATCGGGCAAAGTAATCCTAAAACTGACCTCAGGAAAGGAGTTGACTCTGCAGAATGTGCTGCATGTTCCTGACATAAGGAAGAATTTGGTTTCTGGCGCGCTGCTAGTCACTCATGGGTTCAAGCTTGTTTTTGAGGCAAACAAATTTACACTTTCTAAGAATGGGGTGTATTTGGGAAAAGGGTATCTTTCTGATAACATGTTCAAATTGAATGTTATGACAATTGTACCCAAAAATGTTGCGCCCACCGAGGCTAATAAAATTGTTTCCTCTTCTGCTTACATGCTTGAGTCTTCCTGTTTATAGCATTTTCGTTTGGGACATGCTAATTATAAGTCAATACAACGAATGATTAATCTTGACTTGTTGCCCAAACTGGACTTTAGTAATAAAGGAAAATGCCAAATATGTGTTGAAGCGAAATTAACAAAAGCGTCATTTCCTTCAACAGAACGAAACACTGAATCATTGGATTTAATTCACACAGATTTGTGTGATTTAAAGTTTGTGCAAACAAGAGGTGGTAAAAAGTATTTTGTAAATTTTATCGACGATTGCACACGATACTGTTATGTATATTTGCTAAGTAGCAAAGATGAGACCCTTGATTCTTTCAAGGATTATAAAAATGAAGTTGAGAATCAACTTGGCAAACGAATTAAAACAATTCGTAGTGATAGAGGTGGCGAATATGATACACCGTTTAATGAATTTTGTTCAGAACATGGCATTTTTCATCAAACGACTGCGCCATATTCACCTCAATCGAATGGTATTGCTGAACGCAAAAACCGTACTCTAAAGGAGATGATGAATGCTATGTTGATAAGTTCGGGTTTACCTTAGAACTTGTGGGGGGAAGCAATTCTCTCAGCCAACGTCATTTTAAATAGGATTCCGTCCAAGAAGACGGATAAAACCCCATATGAACTATGGAAAGGCTATAAGCCTAGTTACAAATACTTAAAAGTGTAGGGGTGTCTGGCGAAGGTTGCTATACCTAAACTAAGACAAGTTAAAATTGGGCCTAAAACAATTGATTGCATATTCATTGGTTATGCAACGAACAGTAGTGCATATCGTTTCTTAGTGCACAAATCGGACATTCCTGAGATACATGAAAATGTTGTCATGGAATCAAGGAATGCAGTGTTCTTTGAAAATATCTTTCCAAAGAAAGAGAAAGACAGTGAAGAAGCTAGCACAAGTAAGCGAGTGCGTGAGACGACTCCTCAAGAAACTGAGGAACCTCGTCAAAGCAAACGAGCCAAAATGCCGACGTCTTTTGGACCAGATTTTCTAACCTATATGGTAGAAAATGAGCCAAGGAATTTTTCCGAGGCTATGTCAACTCCAGAAGCTCCATTCTGGAAAGAGGCAATTAACAGTGAGATAGACTCAATTCTTCAAAATCACACTTGGGAGTTGGTTGACATTCCACCTGGAAGTAAACCGCTTGGTTGCAAGTGGATTTTCAAGAAGAAACTTAAAGAGGATGGGTCTATTGGGAAGTATAAAGCCAGGTTAGTAGCCAAGGGCTATAGACAGAAAGAATGCTTTGACTTCTTTGACACCTACTCACCAGTGACTAGGATCACTTCTATAAGGATGCTAGTAGCCATTCCTGCAGTCTATGATTTGGAAATCCATCAAATGGATGTAAAGACTGTCTTTCTTAATGGTGAGTTAGAGGAAGAGATTTATATGGAACAACCCGAGGGGTTTGTCGTTCCAGGACAAGAAAGGAAAGTATGTAGACTTGTTAAGTCCTTGTACGGACTTAAACAAGCACCCAAGCAATGGCATTTAAAGTTTGATCAGGTAATGATGTCAAATGACTTCAAGATCAATGAATGCGACAAGTGTGTGTACATTAAGAGCACACAGAATGCATATGTGATAGTATGTCTCTATGTAGACGACATGCTTATCATGGGCAGGACTCGTGACATCATCTTGAGTACAAAGAAGATGTTAACACGAAACTTTGATATGAAGGACATGGGAGTTGCCAATGTTATTCTAGGAATTAAGATTTCTAGGGTAACTAAGGGACTCATACTGTCACAAACTCACTATATTGAATCAGTTCTGAAACGGTTCAATATGGATGATGTGAAACCGGTAAAGACCCCGCTCGAATTAAGTGTGCACTTAAGGAAAAATCGAGGCGAACCTGTAGCTCAGCTAAAATACTCTCAGGTGATCGGGAGTCTGATGTATATAACAAATTGTACAAGACCAGACTTAGCTTGTTCGGTAAACAAGTTGAGCAGGTTTACCAGTAATCCAAGTGATGATCATTGGAAAGCTCTTAACAGAGTGATGGGGTATCTGAAATACACAATGAATCTTGGATTATATTACACGAGATATCCAGCAGTATTAGAAGGATATTGCGATGCAAATTGGATATCAGACAGTAAGGACTCGAAGTCCACCAGTGGATACTTGTTCACGGTTGGTGGTGCTGCTGTGTCGTGGAAATCCACGAAACAAACGTGCATAGCTCGGTCTACTATGGAAGCTGAGTTCATAGCGTTAGACAAAGCTGGGGAAGAGGCTGAGTGGCTTCGGAATTTCCTGGAAGATATTCCGTGCTGGCCTAAGCCGATCGCTCCTATTAGCATACACTGTGATAGTCAGTCGGCTATAGGACGTGCTCAAAGCAGCATCTATAATGGTAAGTCACGACACATACGTCGAAGACATAACACCATTAAACAGTTGATCTCTAATGGCGTGATTTCCATTGATTATATAAAATCAATGGAGAATCTTGCGGATCCGCTTACAAAAGGCTTGCCTAGAGATCAGATGTCAAGATTGACAAACAGAATGGGACTGAAGCCCATAATGCATGAATCTTTGTAATGGTAACCCAACCTTGTTGACTGGAGATCCCAGAATCTTGGTTCAATGGGACAACTAAGTTATGAAGGTTCAGTTAACACTTACTCATTCCGTCTGATAAAAGTGCTGTCTGCAGAGAATTGTAGGGTAAGCTAAGGCTTTTAATGATGTCCTATATCTTGATGCGTCAAGTGGAGTATGGCAGAATACTCTTGATAGGTATCACCTATGTAAGTGTGAAGTGGGGCCGCTTCTATGAGAAAGTCTGGGAGGCAAGATTTCTCTAAAACACTTTCTGAAACCAGGTTGTTCATGGCCAAAACAAACACAACCATGAGAACCAAAAGGGTGTTAAAGGAAATATTGTGTGAGTATCGTTGTCTTGGTTCACAACAAAGGCTGACTAGTTCAAGACATCAAGTCACTATTTAGCCGAGTGAATCCGATGGTACATCACTATGAAAGGTTCAAAGCCAGAAACTACCTCTTCTGATGCAATATTTTCTTGTCTGACTTCTCCTTAGAGTCTGCATATGCATTTGCATTAATTTCCATTCATGTGGGGGATTGTTGGAGAATTTAATGTTTGGGCTTTGGCCCATCGTTGGAGTTTGGAAGATTTGGGCTTTGACCCGTTAATGATGTTGCAAAACTTGGTTGAGCAACGTACTTTGAGCTTAATGAGTTTCCGATAATGAAATCGGAAACAAATGAATCCTTAATTATCTACGTGACGAGTAGTTAATGTTAGGATGTGGACTCACTCAATTATGGTATTGTGTGAATGTGAAATTAATGCTCAAAGTGGATGAAAAATGTTGTGGATGGGTGACGTGTCACCCTTATAGAGGAATACCACGTTGGATGTGTCCATGTGGTGTAAAAGCTTCTGACGGACATCGATCGATGACATCGATCGATCGATGTCACTTCGATCGATCGATGTCACTTCGATCGATCGATGTCATCGATCGAAGTTGATCAGAAAGCTTCGATCGATTGATTGATCGATCAAAAACGATCAGAGGACATCGATCGATCACTTCGATCGATCGATGTCTCTTAAATCGATCAAAGTGATCGATTGAAGTACTCTGTCCGACATCGATCGATCACATCGATCGATCGAAGTCGGACTGCGGGCAGAATTTCTTCTGATTAAGCAGTTATGTTTCAAACGTGAAACTAACGTTATCCTCCAGTTTAAAATAAGATCAACCTGTTTGATCTAACGGTGGTGGGAAGGCAGCTTTGATCTAACGGCCGGGATTTAAACTGTCTTAACCGCTTAACCGAATATGGTTTCCATCTAACGCTCCAGGTTTAAACCTGCTAATCTATCTTCGATCTAAAGGCTGAGATTAAACCTTCCTAATCTAGATAGGAGGTTTTAATCTAACGGTCTAAATCAAACTTCGGTTTTGATCCAACGGTCACGGTACCTTGTTCTCCAACCGACTCCCCTATATAAAGAGGGCTAAGGGTGCATTTACAACACACCTTTTTCAAGCATCACATAAAGCATTCTGCATTCATAGCACTCGAAGCTTGCATTACGTCCCGGAGAAGTCAGGACATTCGAAGGTTCGAAGAAGTTCGAGTTCAGCAGTGCCGCTCAACTGAACAGGTACCCGTTGTATCCTGGGAGACGATTGCTCATACCGGTTGTGCACAGTATACCGGAGCAATACGTCTTAAGGACAGAGTCCTCGACTCGCCCCGGATTTGATTTATTTTATCATTCCATACGCACACACTAAACGACTACGTCTTAGTGCAGGAGTGATTGTTTCCAACAGAATATATAGATAAAGGCTTATGTTATTGAAACTTTGATAATGAATTTTATGCATCTCAAAGGCGTTTAGACAAAAGTATGGCAAAATAACATAATAAAATTTACCGGCACCTGTTGGACAATAACGTGGCATGCAAGAGTAACACGTGGATATAACCACAAAGCCAAAACTATAGTAGTTTCAATTAAAAAAACTTATTTTGATCGTAGTTATGAAAGTAATTCCATATATCATACACTATTTTGTTATAACTGTAGTGTGGCATTCAAAACAGTTTTGACAAAACCATGTTTTGTCATTGTGACCGTAGACAGTACGAATTTGTCAAAAATGTGTTCAATTTTTTTATTTTCTCAGCAACAAAATAAGTTCCTGTCTATTTTTTTTACTGTAGTGTCCATCATATTTTATATAGAAACATAATATTTTCTCAATAATTTTTTTGTTCATTTATTCAAAAAAAAAAATAACAACTCTAGTTTTGTATGTAGTCTTTTATGGTCATGCCCACTAGGGCTGAACAGAAAATATAAAAACCGGACCGAAAAACTGAACCGGGCTGAACCAAACCGTTTAAAACCGGACCACAGCTTTACAGCCGGTTTCCATGTAAAGCAAAAACCGGACTGTTTTGTCCGGTTTGGTTTCGGTTTGGGAAATTAAAAACTGTAAAACCGGACCGAACCGTTTAATATTATAATATATATTAAATATATAATTTTTCTAAAACCTAACCTTCTAACCGGCTAAACCGTTCCATATTTCCATTCCCGAGGCCAAAATAAAACCTAGAAGGTTCTAGGTTGTACAAGGTTTATCCCGTAGCCGGTTACCCCTACCTACCCCTCAAGGCCTCAACCTTCTCAACCCGTCATTCTCATTCGGTCATTCCCTATTCCCTTCACTCAATCCCTAATTCTTCATCTCTTCCCTAGTTTGCTGCTGTAACTCTGTAAGCCCGTAAGCTAAGCCTCCTTCAACCTTCATTGCAATTTGCAGCCAGCACCCTGCAGTCCTGCACCCGTTCTTCTTCAGTTCTACACTTCTATTTTGCTCTCTTTCTGCGAAGGCGAAATTTTCCTACCCGAATTCGAAAATCAAAAGCCCATTTCTGCGAAGGCTCCTTTTTCCTACCTGGATGCTTTCATTGCTTTGAATCTTCGATACACGCAAGACAAGAGTCAAGAAGATAAGTGCTTCCTAACCCCACTGTTAGTACTTAGTATTTAACCTTTTATATGGGTTTCTTCAATTTTGTATGCGATGGAGATGTAAAGCCGTGCATGTTCATTTTTGCTTCAAAAGAATCAAGTTGTATGCTGTAAATCTATTTTGGTACCCCGTAAAATTGAAAAAGGTTCCATCTTTAGCCACGTTTCATGATTTCTAAACCTTATTTCTATTTGTGTTGATTTTGTGATCTACGTTTTGTGGGATTCTCTTCGTAGGAGTATATCTGGCATCTGCAGAAGAGAAAGATGATGTCGATGAGAGCAGTGACAATTTGAGGGCTGAGACGGTGGCATCTGACTGACTATCTGAGTAATTTTTTCTTCATCCCCTTTGTTCTTCTTTCTAGTACCCTCTTGTTCTTAAGAAAATTTTATGTGCATATTTGATGTTTCAATTCTTCGGGCCTTTTGGGTATATCCATAAAGTCCTTTTCAGTTGGACTTCAACGTGGAAGAGTTTGACCAATTTTAGATTCCACGCCTTTCATAGTTTCATTCATGATTCTTCACTGATAAACCATTATGGTTTAAATTTCTCAAATTTGTGAGTGAATTAAGCAATTGAATTTGACCATTTTTAGAATTCAGACCGAAGGCTCTAGCATACCTTCCTAGTAGTGCATGTCTACTATATTGTTCTAGTGAGTTGAACTAATTGTAGCCCAAAGATTGATTCCTCTAGGCCTGGGGAAACTAATTGGTTAAAAAGACTTTGGCTTTGTGTCCTAGAGCAGCGTGGGTTTTTTTTGTTGCCAAAAGTGAAGAATACCGAATGTTGTTAGTGATCAAGATAGTGAATATGTATGGTTAATGTAGTCATGATTTAAGAAGTAAATTCAGCCATTCAGGTTACCAATTCTGGCTACATCAGGAATTGAAATTTAAGTTGGTCTATATTGTGGGCATCTGCTGGCCCTATGGTATTGGACTATTGGTATCCATGTTATGAATTTTACATTCAGGAACTTCCCTATATTTATATTCCCCACTAGGAAAAAGAGTAGGGGTGTACAACATTACGGTAATGTTAGCATTTAGCAACATATATTGTCTTTGTAATTTGTATTTAACACTTAACAGTGGACAGATTTGAAACCGGAAAAAACCGGAACCAATCCAAACCGAACCGGACCGGTCAAACAGTTTGTTGACCGGTTATGGTCCGGTTCCGGTTGCCAAAATTCAAAACCGTTACAAACGGTTTGGTTGACAACATACTCAAAAACCGGCCGGACCGGACCATGTACACCCCTAATGCTCACGCCTAGCTTTTTTTTTATGAGCGCCAAATTAGTTTTGTATCTATTTTTTCATACAAAATGGCATCGGTAAAAGTTCAAATATCTTTTTATTTCGGGGTAAAACGGTACAAATACAAAATAAAACGAATATACAAACGAAATAAAGTAACATCAAATAAGAATAAATCAAAAGTATATACAAGTATGTCTCAATACAAAATATCAGAGACAAAATACAAATACATTATACATCTCGGTACCAGAACACTTACTACGTCTTGGCCTCTGAGCAACTCTACTACGTTTAGGCGGACCTAATTATTCTTCTAGTTGCGGCTGTGACTACGAATGCGGTGGTAGCATATCGGTCCCATGAGATAGTATATGCATATGCATCTTCGTCTGCAACAAGTATGTCTCTAAATCTGTGGCATACTACAAGAGTGAGGGATCGTTAAAGCCAAGAGCGTCCATGTCAAGTATGTCATCCTGGTCGTCTAGACCAAACTCATACCTGCCATCGACGGCTGTTGTCTAGACGGATGTATCCACCTGCGATAATGGTCCAGTGTACGCATGTCCCGAGGAACATGCAAGTGTCTTGCATGTACCGACAATGGAACCACCAGAGATGCGTCAAAGTACGTAAAATCCGTATGAGACTAGCTCTGGAACTACGAAAATCGTCATCGCTTACGCGCTAAACACGAGGTTGACTAAGCGTCAGGAGTGTCTGAGATCTATACCATTGCATGTGAGGTGACTTGTCTGCCAGGACGCCAGATCATGGTATAGCTGCCTCAATCCGTGTGCTCGATTATTCTGCTGCTGTATGAATATAGCGTCGATCTATGCATAATTGACGTTCACTACCCTCTTCGACATCTGATGTAGCGCAACCCCGTGTCGATGTGCGGATGGTACCTCATGTGTCAATCCAAACTATCTCATCACTCTACATGGGGAGGTGATGACAAACAATGTGCTACAGTATCCTACGATAGTAGACACCACCCTAGAGCGCTAGCTAAGGCCACCACATCATTCGCAACTGCATAGTTTTTGTATTATAGTTTCGAGATTTGTGAGTTGACACTTTATGGTTTTATGATCCCCCATCACTTGGTTTCACATCAGGCTACAGGTCCTGTTGACAGTGTGGAATGCTACATTAGATATCGAAGAGGGTCCGTGGTCGACAGTGTGCAATGTTATATCAGGCTACAGGTCCTGTTGCATCTTGGCATGGAAGTAGCTCGAAATAATAAAGGGATGAGCATTTTTCAAAGAAAACATGTCATTCGCTTACTAAAAGAAACAAGTATGCTATGTTGTAGACTTGTTCCAACTCATGTGAAACCAGGCTACAAGCCTAAGAAAATAGGGGGTCCAACACCCATTGATAAGGTTAGATTTCAGATATTAGTAGGGAAACTAATTCACTTGTCACATATTAGACCTGACATTTATTACGCGGCAAGCTTTATCAGCGAGTTCATGCATGAACCTACAAATAAGCATATTAAAGCCATTATGAGAATCCTCATGTACTTGAAGAGAGAACAATATCAGAGTTTATATTTCATGAAAACAGAAGATAGATCAGACAAATGTTGACTGGGCTAGTTCCAACATAAATAGAAGGTCAACCACTAGAAATTGCACTTATGTGTGGGGTAATCTAATTACATGGAGGAATAACAAGCAAGCAATCGTGGCTATAAGCAATTCACAAGCTGAACTAAGGGCATTATCATTGAGCGTATGGCTTAAGAAAGTCCTAAATGAGCTTGGACAGAAAGTACGCAAACCAACTCAAATACATTGTGATGATATATTTGCAGTTCATATGGCAAAAACTCCTATTCAATATGGCAAATCTAAGCGTATAGAGATTGAAAGACACTTCATAAGAAAAAAGATAAAGAACAAAACCATTAGCCTGGAGCCCATTCCTACAAACACACACTTGACGAACATGCTCACTTAACTTACTCAAGGTTTTCCAAACACTCTTATCCAGGGTTGTTTGTATCAATATCCGTAGCTAAACTTGAAAGAGGTGCTGTATGTGTGAATGGAGTACAACGGATAGAAAGGGGGAAAAAAATCATGCATCACTAATACAAAATATCCTAGATATTCTAGACAAATATTAGAATCAATTAAGAGTTGCTCTTGATTCTTTTATTCCTTAATTAGTGAGATCATATTGATCTCAAATTCAAGTTTCTTCTATAAATAGAAGATCGTATAGCTTTAAGAGCCTTTACTCAAAAGGCTATAAATAGCCTTCTATACATGTAGACAAAGGTTATTAGAAACAATTTTACTCTTCTACTTTCTAAAATACTACGTAACCTTTCATTTTTTGTGTGTGTGTGTGTAACTTTATCTCCATTCTTTCTTGTACATATGATATTTTCTGGTGCTAAAGTTTCTACGCAAATCTTGCTGCCTAAAATACAACTGCAAAATTTTCTAGCAAGACAACAATATATATATAAATATAAACTAGGCGCCCATTTCTTCGAATGACAATCTTTCTCTAGGAGCACAGTCTGACATCAGCTGGCATTCTTTCTTTCAAAAGAACTCCTTTCTTAGAGATGTCTTTTTTATTATCATTACAAATAGTATAAATAGAAATTGAAATATATCATGTGAAATGTGACAATCTGGAAAGAACTTTAAAGATGAAACTATTTCTGCCTGTATTCATCCCCGCAGTCCCCAATAACATTTAGAAGATCTTTCCCTTTCTCTGAAACCTCTTGAATGCTGCTCACATCTTCTTCATCAAGAACCAGAGAGAAAATGGCATTCGCATCATTGATATGTTCTGACAGGCCAAGCCTAACTCCTATCATTGATCCTGCTACTGCTGGCTGAAATTTTAATGAAAGTTTCAGCAAAAGAGTCGTCGTCGTCATCATCCGTACCCAGTATATCCCAACGATAGCAAAAGCTTTCGCAGCAAAAGAGTCAATCAAAAAAAGCTAAAATTCATTAAAAAGCCTTGAAGAATTATGACTTTACCTGATCCAGTATATATCTTACTGCAACTGTGGGAATCGACACGCCATGCTTGGAAGCTACTTTCTTCAATACCTGAAGCAGCTCTTGGAAGAGACTCCAACCTCCCCAAGCGTCAACCATCTATCATTTGTTTATTCAAAAAAGAAAGGATAAGGCGAAGGCAAATCAAATCCTTTTGAAATTAACCACATGTAATGGACAGACTTCCTTGTTTCTCAGAACCCTGTATGTATAGTTTGGTTTACATTCAATACAGCAACCTAATTTGAACCAAATGTGATTGTTTTTTTGTCTACCTCCCAAGGAAGCAGCACAACAAGAATATCACCTCATTATCTTAGAGGCTTCCCCTATGGTGGGGTATGGGGAGTCGGATGTACACAATCATACCCATGTGTTAGAAACACACATGTTATTTTCCGATGACCCATAATGAAAATGACATCAAGCTGTATCGATCAACTGCTACTTCACCATATAAGAAGCGCAGCCAATTTAGTGAGTCATTTTATATTATTCCATCGTATTCGAAAGTCAAATAAGGGTGTGTCCTTAACTCCACTGGAAATAAAAACACCAAGGAAGAAGCACAAACACACTTAAATGTAACTTCTCAAGCATCTTCACAAAAACTCATTGAAAAATCTAATTTGTCAGGATTCATTGGAAAATCTAAATTGGAAGACCTAAATTGACGTCACTATTGTGACCATTTTCTACTCAAAAGATGATGTTAGACAACTACAACCGTTATGCAACTTGATGAGAAAGAGCATAGAAAGGATAAAAACATCTGCCATGCAAATTGGACCAAGTTTAAAAGACAAACCTTTTTATACTTCTGCAGAGAAGGAGTATTGAGGGGAGGAGCAGCAGATGGGATCGATAGGTTAGTATCGAGGAACTTTTCAGATAATAGCCCACCCATCACTGTTCCATACCTGCAGGTTGAGTTCCATAGTTAAAGAACGTCCAGAAGACAAATTTATCCTAATCTGTAACTCAATAAGTAGTATAATCCATCATCTTCTTGAAATAAAAACAGGGAGAAAAATGTCAGGAGAAAAAAAAGGCCAACTCAAACTATCTTCTCCTAAAACTGCCTAGTGAGGAGATAGACAGTTCAAGAAGTGACAGCACAGCGGACCTAAAGAAACTATCTAGGCACCTTACCAGCAAATTCTCTGTTCAGTCTTAAGATTAAAACAATGCACGCGGGATTTGATTAAGATTTAAATTTAGGGTCAGCGTATGTGCTTGGCCCTTCCATTTCTTGCAACAGATTATTGTTCAGATCAAACGAATTGATTTCTCTGAGCATCTTCATTCTTAGTGCAGAAAGTGCAGCTGAAATATTTGAAAGAGTTTATTGATCATACAGATGCTATTCATTATTATGATGTGATTACAGAATAATATAAAATAGAAAAATATATATTCTGTTGTTAATATAAGAATAATGTAGAAAACTAAATATTTCATCTCTAATAGTGGGATCAAATTTGATCTCTTTAGGTGTACTATATAATTGTAATCTTACCTATATTGAAATACAAGAAGAAAGATTTTATTCTATATGATATCAGAGCCAAAGTTCCTATCATTGTCTTCCCAATCTGATATCTACTTCTACCTTCTTTTAACTGCCATGGCTGACCTAACTCTACCTACTGTAATTGATAGCTCAACCTCCTTTAAATAAGAATGAGACCACACTATTCATTCATTCTAGAGACTCCTCTCATTTCTCCCTTCAGTTAGCCTCACATAAACTCAATGGAAGAAACTACCTTGAGCTAGTCCATTAGACTAGCCATAGATGGAAGAGGCAAACTGGGTTCATTACAAGGACAATCACTAGGGCAACAAAAGCAAACTTCAAAAATGGGGGTCTGAAAACTCCATGTTTATGTCCTGGTGAATCAATTCCATGGACTCTAACATAGAAAAACCATACTTGTTTCTTTCTACTGCCAAGGTCATGTGGGATGCTGTCGAGAAACTTATTAAGATCTTGAGAATTTCTCAAAGATCTTGAATTGAAGAACAAACTATGGCAGACCAAACAAAATATAGGAAGGTAATAGACTACTATGATAAAATGATGTCTTTATAGCAAAAACTTGATCAATGCTGCAATGATGAATGAGATTGCGCCTTTGACAGTGCAAAGATTACCAAGAAGGAGGAAAATGACAGGATGTACTTATTACTGGCAAGATTGAATCAGGTGTTTATGAAGTCAGATCTAGAATAGAATAGAAGACTCGAGAAGAAGGGTTATGTTGAAGGATGATAAATCCAATCCTAATCCTGAACGGTCTGCTCTCATCACAGTGAATGGAACTATAGATGAAGTGGGAAGAAAAAAGCCTTGATGTGATCATTGCAAAAAGCCATGGCACATCAAAGATATCTACTGGAAAATAAATGGAAAGCCAGCCAACTGGAAGAAGAAAGAGAGAGAAGGAAGAGCATATATAGCCCACACAGGCGAGGAGAGTCAGACTTAGTCTCCTCAAGAACAACCACAGTTTGCTAAGAACATATAGAACAACTCTGCAAGCTTCTGAGAACTCCTGCTACAAACCCTTCATGTTCCTATGCCAACTCAGACAAAACTACAATAGCTCTTCTGAGCACAACTCATCCATCAGGTAATTGGATCTTTGACTTTGGAGAAACAGATCATATGACTAATTGCTCCAGTTCCTTTATCACCTATCAACACCTGTGCAGGAAACTATAAAATTAGAACAGCAGATGACTCTTACTCAGCTATTGTTGAGAAAGCCTCAATTAAGCTAGCAGATTCTGTTACATTATTAGATGTTCTTCATATACATAAGCTTTCTTACAATCTCTTATCTATCAAAAGATTAACTGAGCCTCTCAATTGTATTATAATATTTGAAGCCTATTCTTGTACGAATCAGGACAAAACCTTGGAGAAGATGATTGGTAGTGCTGAGGTAATAGGAAGATTCTATATGTTGGAGGCTGACAATTCTATAGCACCAAGGAATCTAGTGCTTGTGTTAGCTATAGTTCAGTTTCCAGTTCTAATTCCAATAATGGTATCATTTGACATTCCAGACTAGGACATCCCAGTTTTTAGTACTTAAAACATCTGAAACCCTCTCTATTTGGTAATAAAAGTCTTTTGTTGCGACATCTATGAAATAGCCAAACACCAAAGAACAAATTTTCCTGTAAGGCCATATAAAGCTTTCAAACATTTCTCCCTATACATAGCGATGTGTGAGAACCATCTAGGATTCTCACAGCGTCTAAGAAAAGATGGTTTATAATCTTTATTGATGACCATACCAGATTAACATGTGTTTATCTCTTAAAAAATAAGTCTGAGGCTAAAATAGTACTACAATTTTTCAGAAAATGGTTCAAAATCAATTCAATGAGAACATAAAGATAGTAGGAACATATAATGGCATCGAACACTATAACAGCATCTTGGGAATTCTTTGCTTCCAACGGCATTGCTCACCAGAGTTCTGGTCTGACACACCACAACAAAACGATATAGCAGAAAGTAAAAATAAACACCATACGAAAGTTACTAGAGCCTTACTGTTTACTACTAATGTACTTAAGTACTTATAGGGAGAAGTCTTGTTAACAGCCACTTACCTTATTAACATGATACCTACCAGAGTACTAAACTACCAAACTCCCTTACATCTGTTTATACAGACATTATCTCACACAAGAGTTACTACCGAATTACCTCTAAAGGTATTTGGGTGTACTATCTTTGTCCACCTACCCACACAGTTAAAGAGCAAACTTGATCCCCGAGCACACAAGTGTGTCTTTGTGGGGGATGCTCCTAATAAACAACGGTGCAAATGTTATAATATGGCCTCAAAATGGATTATAGTTTCCATAGATGTCACATGAAGATGAGAGAAACTTAGACTTTCTTATTAGTGTTTCCCCAAGTGTCTCATTCCCAGTAAATCAAACTAAGTACAATACGTGAGGCTGGAAAAGAACAAGAAACACACAGCACAAAGGAAGTCCAGGTGTACCAAAGAAGAAACCAACTTCAGAAGCATGAACTTATTTCCACAATGACACAACCACCTCATTAGTGTCAAGAATCAGATTCACAGGCTCTGTCTGACAACAATCTCGATCCGTTCTTATCAAATCAACATTACAGTCCAAACATATTAGATAACCAAAACAAAGACTTACAAATTGAGCCTAAAAATACACTAGATCTGCCTATTGCTCTGAGAAAAGGGGTAAAAAACTGTATCAGATATCCACTATATCCTCTGTCAAACTTTACCTTCTATAAAAAACTTAATCCAACCTTTTCTGCATTCACTTCTCATCTAACTAAAATGGAGATTCCAAGGAATGCATAGGAAGCTCTATCTGTACCAGAATGGAATGGTGCTGTTCTTGAAAAGATGAGTGTTAGAGAAAAATAAAGTATATGAGATAACAGAATTGCCAAAAGGAAAGATACCAGTTAGATGCAAGTCGGTGTTCACCATCAAATATAAAGCAGATGATACACTGGAAAGAAGGAAGACACGCTTAATGGTCAAAGGATGTACTCAAACCTTTGGCATTTATTATATGGAAACATTTGCTCCAGTGGAAAGGCTGAACATTGTCAAAGTGTTTCTGTCATTAACAACTAATTTCGACTGGTCATTGCATCAGTTAGACATTAAGAATGCATTTCTAAATGGTAATCTAACTGAAGAAGTATATAGGTATCCACCTCTAAGGTTTGAAAAAAGGCTGGGAGCAAAGGTATGTTGACTGGAGATTCTCTACATGGCCTCAAGCCATCACAAGGGCATGGTTTGAAAAGTTTACTCAGTTTATGAGAGAACAAGGCTATGTGCTGAGTGGAGCAGACCATACCATGCACACTCTGGGAACCAAAAGGTATATATGTTAATTGCGTATGTTGATATATCATCCTAACTGGTAATGCTACAACTGAAATCAGCCTCCTAAAGGCACAATTGCGTATTGAGTTTGAAACCAAGGATCTTAGGCATATAACTAGTTTTTGGGAATCGAGGTAGCCAAGCCCGGCATAGGAATTGTAGCATCACAAAGAAAGTATGTTATGGACCTATTAAAAGACACTGGAATGAGCTCCTATAAGCTAGCTAAAACCCCTCTTGATCCAAATCACAAGTTTGAACGGAAAAAACTGATCAAGTTGATGTAGAATCATATCAAAGATTGAGGAGAAGCTGATCTACCTGTCTCATATCAAAACAAATATAGCATTTTTTGTAAGCCTGGTGAGCCAATTCATGCAATCACCACATAGGGAGCATCTAGAAGCTGTCTACAGAATCCTAAAGTACCTAAGAGGAACCCTTAAAAGAGCCTACATTTCAAGAAAAACAACTTTAAGGAGGCGGAGTCTTCACAGATGCTGATTGGGCAGGTTCAATTATGGACATCAGATTAACTTCTAGCTATTACACTTGTGTGTAGAGCAACCTAGTAACTTGGAAAAGCAAAAAAAAAAGTGTAGTAGCCAAGGAGTAGTGCGAGGCAGAATATAGGTCTATGGCTTTCGGCATTTGTGAAGTCATGTGGTTGGAGAACTACTGAAGGAACTCAAAATGCCTATAAATTTACTTATGAGACTATACTGTGACAACAAGGTAGTCATTGACGGGATAGGATCCCCTCACCGCAAGGGGGTGCGGTGACGCGTGACCGCGCGACATGTGGCAGCAAGAGGGGGTGATGATGCTAGATGCAGGTGACCCTCATCTAGCCTCACCACCCTCCCTTGCTGCCACGTGTCGCGTGGTCACAAAGGGAGTGAGGAAGTGGGGGTGCGGAGATCCCAACCTGTCATTGACATTGCAAATAATCCTGGTTCAGCGTGACAGAACAAAACATATTGAAGTTGAACACACACACACATCTATATATATATGTGTGTGTGTGTGTATATGTATATATTTTTTTGAAAATTGTTGTATATATATGTGTGTATATATGTGTATATATGTGTGTGTGTGTGTAATAAAAAACTGGAGTGCGGACTTATATGTATACCTATTAACCTACTGGACAGCAAGAGCAGATGTATATACCAAAGGATTGAACAAGTAGACCTTTGGGAGCATGCTAAGCAAGTTGGGCATGATTGACATTTATACTTCAACTTGAGAGAGAGTGTTGCAAACGTTATTATCCTACAGATTCTATCCTTTACATAATGTGATTACAAAATAACGTAAAATAGGAAAGTATAGATTTTGCAATTAATATAGGAATAGTTTAGGAAAGTAGATTTTTCAATTTTAATCTTGGAATGAGATTTGATCTCTTTAGGTGTACTATATAATTATAGCCTCAACTATATTGAAATACAAGAAGGAAGTCTTTTTTCTATACACCCGCATCAATGTCATTGTTCTTTAAACACGTGTTATACCAAGAAGTCGCATTGAAAAGCTTAAAATGTCTATTCCTGGCATGGTAGAAACATAAAGCAAGATCACATGAATAGAAGCATAAACAATACATATAACATTGTTGAAAGAGGTAGTTATTTGGCAAGGCAGGGAGGAGGTAGAGAGAGACGTTATAAGCTTTACTCCAGTTTGCCGACAGAGCTCGGCCATCCTTTTCTGAGGGCGCATGTCAACAATTGAATGTTGGACCTGAAGAAGAGCATCTTGCTTTAAGCTCAATAAACAAATGATTATCAATAAGAGGAGAAAGGATCAGAAAATGACATTCAGATAAAAGTGAACCTGATTGCTAACAACTGGAATGCCATTTTCAAGAATTTCCTGCAGTCTCTCCGTATCAAAGTTGGTCAAAGCAACAGTCTTGATCTTACCTGCACGCCAACCATGTAATACACACATCTAGACAAATGGCTTGCAGTATAGCAATGCAAAACCTTTACCCAAGACTGACCTTCTTCTTTCAGATCCCTCAGGTGTTTTAGGGCATCCAGGTAGCCAGTATTCGAGTAATCCCACCTGGTTCAATAAACCATAAACAGCTTGCGCCTTAGATCTTAGTGTTTCAAAAGCCCGTACTAGCTCAATTATTACTGCTTGTGTTCAGAACAATTTACTTCCACAATAGATAAACATAGACTTGACCATGGACTATGATCAGCTAAAGATAAAAACACAAAGTTCGTCATGAACTTGTACACAATATTAATTGTCGATAACGCCTGGACTGGAGGGTTGATCTTTTACTAGTTCCTGGCTGCTTTACAAAGACTAGCATTCATAAACATCCTAACTCCTAACAAGCTAACTATTCGGCAAAAGAACAGCATTTATAAATGTCCTAACTCCAACCCATTCCACTGTTACAAGAACTACCCCATTCTTCAGAGTAGCTAATCTCTGACAAGTCAGGTGCGGGAACAGCATCATTAGGAGACACACGGAGATGTACCTTGATATTTTACTCTTTGTAGGGGATAACAATTTCCACTTCATCCCTGATTAACCATAAAAGGCCATGATGAAACTACCTATGCGTTGAAACTAAGACAACCTACCAGTGAAACTGAAGCATATCCAACGAATCAACGCCCATTCTCCTTCGTGAGAGATCAATGCTATCACGAACCACGCTACTAGTTATCTTGACAACTGGTGGCACCCATTTTGTCAAACTGTAGCCACAAGCAAATAGTTTTTAGGTAACTGCAGAAAATGAAGAATTTCTTTATTAACCTAACAGTACCATTACCATGGATTTCTTGTGAGATCAAGAATAGCATTTAATTGGGAGGTGGGGGTGGGGGGCAGGGGGGCATCACGCAGCTCTAGCAAAATCAGTATAACCTTTCCTTTTATTTATTTAAAAAAAAAAAAAAAAAACCTAATTAGTGAACTACAACAGTAAGTGGATGAGGCTAACCCTCTGATACTTTGGAGCAACTCAGGGGGCCGCTCTTGACGCACTCTGTTAAGGAAGATACCGTAAATGTCTTCAGCTGGTCCATCTGCAACATAAACACAACCTATTTACAAAAGCTACCAACTTATTGTACTCTAAACCCTTACCAAAAGCATCACAACTCGACTTAAAATGGCCAAAATGCTATGTGCTTTCACAAAGTGACATCAGGCAAAATTCCAATAGAATCAACCGCCTAATGAACTAAATGGAAAAGTTTCTAGCAGCAATGCAATGCACATATATCAGCCATATTGAAAGTATCCAGTCCTGCATCAGCGTATCTAAGCATGGAATCAACAACACCATCTCGTTCAATTCTTCCCCAGACACCGCTAGTTCGCCACATCCCATTAACCACCCTGCAAATTTCCACTAAATCTTTCCATTCTTAGCCACAACCCTCTTACTATGTTCTGTTACAACACATCTCACTGTACTTGAAAACAACATCCTTGATCAAATACATTCGTGATAGTTCAGCTTGACTGGATTGAAAACAAAATGGCCCAAAGACTGGCTCAAAACCCTTAGCATCATGAATCCCATGTAATAAGCTACATGAAGCTCAATTTCCCATACATTATTTAATTAGGCCAATACAGAATATCAAGAGAGGGGGGGGGGGGGGTGTTTGTTTGGGTGGTTAACATCGAATTTCTACCTTAGAGATTTTAGCTATCCAACAACTCACCAAGTCCCAGCTCCTTATCTCCGCCACACGTTATTGCTTTGCTCAAAATCAAAACAGTCCAAATTAAAAAAATATGCCCACATGGATTTTGTAACATTTTCGACCAAAAACAACCACAGGCAAACCATTTTGCTTTAGTCTTTTACTTATAGACTTTTCTTTAACATTTTTGACATTACACTAATTAAGTGGTAGGTTTAACCTTGATCTTGTATGACACTTAGATAAATTAAAATGCAGGAAAAACAAATAACTGATCATTATTAGTAACCTATAGCAAAAGGAGACAACTAAGAGTAACTAAATTGCGTGACAAAAAATGTAATTTCACAGAAACTTCCCCTTTCTGCTTACAGTGGTCAGACATGTCAAAAGTGGTGAGACCATTGTCAGCGTAATTTAGCATGGATTCAGCAGCTTTGTTTTGATCGATTTCACCCCACCCGCCGCTCATTTGCCACATTCCGTTAAGAACTCTGCATATCTCCAACGAATCGTTCCCATTTCTCAACGTTTCAACCCTTTTATCCACTTTTTCTGCCGCTGGTCCAGACACCATGCACCGAACCCCTTGCGGGAAATCCTTAGTCCAGCCACAGCTGTGGCTTGGCAGAGCGTTTGGTTTAGTTATACATATGGTTTTGTTGGTGGTGGAAGGCTGTCTGAACCAACAAAATCTGCTGGCAGATGCTGCAATTTTAATCATTTTCTTTTTCTCTCCTTTTTGCTTATGGATGATGTGAGAAACTGAGAATTTCCCTTGGCAAAACTCAAACAGAAGCAATGATAAGGCGGGAGTGATGCTACTCGGCTTGACGACTTTTATACTGTCATCAATGGTCTTTTAAGACGAGATCACATCCTCTAAACTAAAATATTGGTGGTCCATTTCTAATCAGGATCATATCTTCTAGTTCAAAGTATTAGTGGTCCAGTGATGTTTGGTACATGATTGTTGTCAAAGGTCTTTTAAGACAGAATCACATCCTCTAGTCTAATACATTGGTGATATCTGTATCTAGTCGGGATCATATGTTCTAGTTCAAAGTATTAGTGGTCAATTACTGTTTGGTACATGATCGTTGTCAATGGTCTTCTAAAAGACAAAATCACATCCTCTAGTCTAATATATGATGGTCTATATCTAGTCGGGATCATATGTTCTAGTTCAAAGTATTAGTGGTCCATTACTGTTTGATACATGATTTTTGTCAATGGTCTTCTAAGACAGAATCACATCCTCTAGTCTAATATATCGGTGGTCAACATCTAGTCGGGATCATATCTTCTACTCCAAAGTATTAGTGGTCTATTACTGTTTGGTCCATTGCACGACTCACTAGATTTGCACATCTCTGAGGACATGGTCCAGGATAGGAGTTCATTGAGACATAAGATAAAGATTAACGAGGTATAGGTCATATATAGGGACACTTTAGAGTATATTTAGGGGCATAGATAAGTCAAAGACAGTATCTACGCTTTAGATTAACTTTCCGCTTGGTTGCGTATGTTATACTGTTGTTTTACATTACATGTATATATATAAGTGCTGTGCATTTTAATATCGAAATGCCTTTCTTTGTATTTCTTGAATCTACTCACTAACACACTAGCACAACATATTTCTATTATCATGTCATTTATGTAGGTAGAGCCGGGGGTCTCACTGGAAGCAGACTCTCTGTCCATTGTCTAATCGCGAACATATCTTCGAGTCCAAAGCGTTAGCAGTCCATTACTGATTGATCCATAATTGTTGACAATGGTCTTTTAAGACGGGATCATATCCTCTAGACCAAAATATTAGTATTCCATTTCCAGTCGAGATCATATCTTCTAGTCCAAAGTATTGGTAGTCCTTTCCTAGTCCAAATGACACCTCATTTTCTTTAAATCCCTTCCAAGCTGCTAAGCTTTTCGCTAATTTAAATACAAAAATGGATGTAAACATGCTATCTTTAATCTAACCATTTGCTTACAAAATCAAATCACGTCATTTTTCATTAAAGAAAAGAAAGAAAGTTTCCTGCGAATTTCCATTTAAATAAAATTCGTTGATACTGCTAGTAATGTAGATATGCTGGAATTTAGATATTGACAATGTTTTATTTTTATGAACTTATGAAATTTTAGACAAATAAAATTTAATAAACCCTTTAACCAGTAAAATGAAAGGATGTCAAAACGGTAGAACATAAACGATGACAAGAATCATTTTGTCAAAATAAAAGTATAACATTCATCTGGAATCAACTGAATAGTCAATTTTATTATTTTCTTGATAGGGATTTATTTAGTTTCTTGTTTATGCTGCAATATTTTTATCCTATTTATTTTGTTTTCATATAAAAATATATCATATCGTGATTGGACGAAGACCAATTAAATGCATGCTATATTGGTAATATAGCGGTGGAAGAAAATGAATGTTGTACTCTTCTTTTAAATAGTTACACCATTATTTTATCAAGATATTCAAACAACAACAATCATACCCAGTATATCCCAACGACAATATATCCAAATAGAATATTTTAAATCTGCGTCATAGTTTGTATTCCAACCAAAAGAAAAAACGCATGATTTAGCAATTCCGCAAAACTTTATTTTTGTTTAAACAAATATATTTAGATAAAAATTCCGCATGAAACTTCCTTTTCTTTTTTAAAAAAAAGCAAAGAAAAAGAGATGAAGATGAAGATGTGACTTCACTTTAAAACAAATAACTAGATTAAATTGTGCATAGCCAACAATCAGATTTGTGAGTTTTCAAAAAGGAAAAAGGTTTTGCAGCTCTAAAAAGGTAACTAACTGTTATATAAAGAAAATGAGGTGGCCTTTTCTCATTGGTAAACTAGGAATGGACCACCAATACTTTGGACTAGAAAATATGACCCCTCCTGTTAAGCCTAGTTTACTGTTTAAAAATATGTTAATTTATTAAGGTTATCATACGTTAAAAGTTTTCATAGTTTCGATTTAACAATCAAAACCGAAAACCGATGCACAAAGAAAGTTATACGACATTAATCGTGTATGTGTCTATATATATATATATATGTGTGTGTGTATGTGTGTGTATATATATATATATATATGTATGTGTGTGTGTATATATATATGTATGTGTATATATATACATACACACATATATATATGCATATATATATGTATGTGTGTGTGTGTGTGTGTGTGTGTGTATATATATATAACTGTATATGTATATAGCTGTACATGTAGTACACCGAATTCAGCCAGGCTGGTGTAGATGGAGGGCGGCTTCAGGGGTGCTGTATGACAAGAATTTTCCAACTAAATTAAAGGAAAAATTTTATAGGATGGCAGTGCAGTCGGCAATGCTATATGGAACAGACTGCTGGGCTATCAAGATGTCACAATCATAGAAGATGGAAACGGCAGAGATGAGGATGCTGAGATGAATGTGTGAGCATACAAGGCTAGGCAGGATCAGAAATGAGGTATTTCGGGAAAGGTTATGGGTGGCTAGTATATCAGATAAGATAAGGGAGGGAAGACTAAGATGGTTTGGGCATGTCCAGAGGAGACAAACAACGGCATCTGTCAGAGTAGTTGAAAGCCTCACTGTAGAGGGGGAAGAGGAGTAAAGACAGGCCCAAACTGACTTGGGATAAGCGGATTAGGCATAACCTACTAGATTTGCACCTCTGTAAGGACATAGTCTAGGATAAGAGTTCATGGAGACAGATGATTAAGGTTAATGAGGTTGTAGGCATGATATAGAGGCACCTTAGAATATATATAGGGGCTTAGATACTCTCCATATTTTAGGTTAACTTTGCACTTTTTTGTTTGTCTTTTTTTTGTCTTTGTCTTACATTATTTGTGCATATACACATTTATGACTACTTTATTGTCGAAAGCTTTTTATTTGTATTACTTGGATTCCCTCACTAACACACTACAGCACCATATCTCGATTATTGTGTCATTTATGCAGGTACATATAGAACCGGTGATCTCACTGGAAGCAAACTCTCTATCCTTTAGGGTGGATGTATTGTTTGCCTGCTTCTCACCCTTTTCAAACCCTAGCGATAGCTTTTGCTGCCGTTAAGATATATTGTCTACGATTGATTGATAGATGTACATATGTGTGTGAATATTTATCGGCACATATACATATGCATTGGATGGAACAATTCTTATAGGCTTCAGTCTTTTATGATAAGCAAAAAAGCTGATCAGAAATATTACTTCTAAACAAACAAAGACAACTCAGCACCAGACCAAGAACCAATCCAGATTTAGATTAGATAATCTTACCCTTCTCTCTGGACGTTGCCGATAGAGAGCAATTTCATCCTGACAAAATGGCTCAGTATCATTTATCTGCAAGCCTGTACCCCATGATTAGGCAATATGGATGTCTCACATCAAGAAGACCACAGGACTTTCCAAAACAGAAGTTCGAAGAAAAACTCACATAGGAACAGATTCCTCAAAATCCCATCGCATAAATCCACACCTTGGAGGACATGGGATGCAATCTCTGCAGGGATGACTGGCTATAGTGGCCCTATCAGGGGATAGGATCACCTCACCGCAAAGGGGGTGCGGTGACGCGTGACCGCGCGACACATGGCAGCAGGGGGTGGTGAGGCTAGATGAGGGTGATCCTCATCTAGTCTCACCACCTCTTGCTGTCACGTGTCGCGTGGTCACAAAAGGAGTGACGAAAGTTGGGGTGAGGAGATCCCAATCCCCCTATCAGACGGTCATCACCCACCAGAATAGTTTCCTCCATATTAGGCTGTGAATAGACTGCAGTCAAAACAACGGAATCAATGACTTATCAGCTGATCACTTGGACAAATAGCAGCATCCATATCTGCCATGTATTCACATATTGGCATGCTTAAGAAGGTTAAGGAAGATGTACAACAACAACATTATCCCATTGCCTTAGAGGCTTCCGTCCGTCTATGGCGGCGTATGGGGGTTAGGTGTACGTAACCATACCCATGTGTTAGAAACACACAGAGGTTGTTTCCCGATGACCCATAATGATGCGTCAAGCTGTGTCAATCAACTGCTACTTCATAATACAAGAAGCGCAACCAATCTAGTGAGTCATTTTGCTTTATTCCATCATATTCCAAAGTTTAGGAAGATGTATAAAAATAAGATGAAAACAAGTAACAGCATTGCAAAAGGCAAGTCTTACAGCCAGAATCCCAATATAGGTTCTAATACTCCAACAATTTAATACAAAGACGAGGAAAAATTATGTAACATCCTATTGCAGTGAGCTAATTAATCTCTACCAGTGTCTACTATTAATACCCTAGTGGATTTCCTACATGATTCAAGAAAATACCAAACTGCACCCAAGCTAAGCCCATATAAAAAGATATGCACCCTCTAGAGAACCAACTAAATAACTGATGGAAAGCATAACATCAGGGGAGATGATTACGTAAAATCAAATCAATCAAATTAGCATAATCAATCAAATCATTGTTTCTTGTCCTATATTCATTTCTTACCATAGTTAGCGATAAAATAGAATTATATAAAAGAGACCCTTATATACCAACAAAATCAATGCAAAACAACTTCATTCTGAAACAAACAAAGTATCTGTTTCTGATCCATAGGACTCAGACACAGCATAATCATCGTCCGAATGCAACCACAAACCGTCGGCAAACCCAACCACTGACAAAATACAAACCAATTTCAACCCAAGTTCAACATGCAAACACAACACAGAAAAAAAAGTCTCAAGCAACCACAATCCGAACCAACAAACAATCACAGCAGCTACCAGCAACCTTGATTCAATCCAACTCAATTTAGCAAGAACAAAAACTCGGAACTCGGCATTCATCGCAGTCCCAAAATCAAGCCAGTACAGAAAATTAGCCCGCTACCACAGCCCCACCAATCTAAATACTGCCTACAGACGACCACAAACAGCTTTGACCAAGCCAACATGCGATCCAACAAATAAATCATGTCAAACTCCAGCAAAAGTTCAGAAAAAAAAAAAACCAAAACACAATCGTCTCTGATGAGGTAACATGAAAAATAGCCAGAGTTCTTTTGAGACTGGTTGCTTCATCAATTCAACATTAAGAATGCCCATGGAGAATTGAAAGAGGAAGTATACATAGAGACAACACCAGAATTCTCTTGAGAGTTCCGAAAAAATGGCGTATGCAAATTGAAAACGACGCTCCACGAGTTCAAATAATCCCCTTGGGTGTGGTTCGTACGATTTACTGTGGCTATGAACAGAACAGGAACAAAAAGAGTAACGTTGACCACACTTTGTTTTTCCAAAGAAATGAAAACTTGGTTACCTGTTTAATAATCTACGTAGACGATATAATCATAACAAGAAATTTTTGCTCAACTTCGAAAGAGTCAGTTTACAGAATTTGAAATGAGGGATCTAGGTGGTCTGAAGTATTTCCTAAAAATTGAGGTTTTTTGTTTGAAAAATTAATTTCATATCCCAACGAAAGTACATACTAGATCTATTGACTGAATTCGGGATAGCAGACTGCAAACCGAGTGATACTCCGGTGATACCAAACCACAAGCTAAAAATGGAAAAAGAGTCTCCACTGGTGAATGTAGAACAATATCAAATACTAGTGGGAAAGTTGATATATCTATTAATTACAAAAAAAAAAATTGACATCTCTCTCTCACACAAGGCATGATATTGCATATGTTATCAGAGTAGTAAGTCAATTCATGCACAAACCTCGTAAAAAACATATGGTGGCATCAATGAAGATAATATGGTACTTAAGGGCATATTCTAGAAGAATAGACATCTAGATGTTGAGGTCTTTACTGACGCTAATTGGACAGATAACCCGAATGATAGACGATATACTTCAGAAACTTTACTTTGATTGGTGAAAATTTAGTAACATGGGGAAGTAAGAAACAGAAAGTCATATCTCTGTCCAGTGCTGAGGCAGAATTTAGAGACATAGCAAAATGGACAATGAAGATTCTATGGATAAAGAAGCTAATAAGTAAGATAGTTTTTCTACTAAGACTCCAACTCGGTTAATGTGTGACAATAAGATAGCAATCTGTATTTCTGAAAATCCGATACAACATAACAGGACAAAACATGTAGAAGTAGATTAGCACTTCATAAGAAAAAGATTGAAGATGGAATTGTGGTCGTTTGTACGATCTGACGACCAGCTGACGGACATCCTTACAAAATCAGTCAGTATGAGGATATTCGAGTCAACACTGTGTAAATTGGATATTAAAGATCCACTGCTCAACTTAAGATTAAGATGGAGTGATAAAAAACACGAAATCAGGAAAGATGATTACATGAAATCAAATCAATCAAATTAGTGTAACCAATTAAATCATTGTATTTATGATCTATATCCATTTCCTACCATAATTAGCGGTTGAATATGACTATCTATAGAAGACTCTTGTATACCAACGAAATAAATCCATAAAAAACAATTCATTCTCAAACAAACAATAACCATTAGCCAGGAACTGCAATCCGCTTCCAGTACCTCCACACACAAACACAGAAAAGAACTCTTTTAGCTGGAAGAAATCCCTCCTACTCAAATGAACAACTCATGAATAAAATTGCTTAAAGATCCTAGCTTTATATTCACATAAACCAAAAGACGCAGGTACACTGATCTATTTCAAAAAGTTTAATTGTTAAATAAATTTCTTCTGATTGAGAAATCAATCATCTGCAACCGTGCAAGTGAATTTTCCTTTTAACAAGACAACGGAACTTAATTAAATAAAGGGTAAAGAAATTTCGGAAAATTAGAGTATTTACATACCATCCATGATGTATGCAGCTGCTTGAGCTGATTGGTTTTGCTAGAAATCTTTGCTGGGATGTTTGGAGCGTTGGAAATCCCAAGTGGGATTAGCAAAAAAAAAGTAGCCGAAAATGGAAATATTGTGGAGCGAGAAGATGGGAATGGAAACCTGGATGGGGTTTTAGTGTTTGGGAGTTCATACTTATTACGGTAGGAAAAGCAGAATGGAAGGCAAAATATGAAACCTTAAATCGCGTATTGTCACGTGTATAAAAAGAAACGAGGTTTAAAATTTTTTTATTTTTAAAAAGAGTTGCTTGTAACGTAATACTGTTGATTGGATACCTCATATTTTACTTCACTTTATGCCTCTGTCTCATCCCATCTGAACTTACTTGTAATTGCCTTGATTACCTTTTTCATTTTCTTTTTGTTCTTGTTTACATAATTAATAATTGCTTGATTACATTGAATATTTATTTTCTCATTTGCATGATTTTTCTTTCTCAACGTTATTATGAAAGTCTAGGACCTTTATTATTATGATTATGTTATTATTAAAGTGAATAACCTTTAATTATTAGACTAGAATACTAATATCCTGCTTTATGTATGTTTGTACTTTGTTGCTCTCCTAAAATGAAATTAATAACATTAAGTGCGTTGCGAGCCTTAATTGATCCAAGTGATTTAAATATAATGAGTACTTAATCGTGCTATAATGATCTTAATTAAATATAAGCAACTATTTGATTGATCATTAACGAGTAGAATGAAGCAGAAGACGTGTGATCTAAGGCAGGTTTTATAATTAAATAGGACGTTCTAGTATACGTGTGTACGTGCATACGTGTGTGTAACATATATATGTCATTATTGGTTCATTTTTACTTTTATAATATTTTCATGATCAAATAGGACGTTTTTTGTTATCACATTTATAGGTTGTTGTATTGTTTACTAGACAAAATGAGTGACCAACATCTTGTTAACGGTTTGGTTGATGTCTCTTCCTCCATTTTAAGAATGGAGCATTAAAACTCGAATTCACTAGCTTCCTTTTATCTCTCCGTCTTATTCTTAAATAAGTGAATTCTGTTTAACAAAGTTTAATAGATAATAAAATCACCATAATATTATCGAACTTGGGTCATGTTTCCACCTTTATTGAGGTGTGAAAAGGATCGTGTGACATACTATTTTGACAGTTTTAGATACTTCTTGAATAAAAATTTAGCACATAGTAAAGACGTCTTTTTTTGTTGTGACCTTCAAGTTACAGGTTCGAACCGCAGAAAACAGCTTCTATCAAAATATAAAATAAAACTGCGTATATCAAACCGCAAAACGGCTTCTCCCCAAACACTGCACAAATACAAAAACCGTTCATTGCCTTGCCCTGGACTCATCAACAACCCCCATTGCACTGGACTCATGATACTACACAACCTTTTATTTTCTTTTATTTTATTTTTTCCCCCGCAAGTAACCTTATCTCCAGTCCTTGTACATATGATATTCTATGGTGCTAAAGCTTCTGTGTAAAACTTGCTGCCCAGAACACAAATGCTAAATAATGTAGCAAGACAAAACAACATTCACATAGATATACATTTTAAAATATATCATGTGAAATGTAACAGAATCTGGAAAGAGCTCCAGAGATGAAATTATATACGCCTGTATTCATCCCCGCAGTCTCCAATCACTTTTAGAAGATCTTTCCCTTTCTCTGAAACCTCTTGAATGCTGCTCACATCTTCTTCATCAAGGACGAGAGAGAAGACGGCATTCGCATCATTGATATGTTCTGACAGGCCAAGCCTAACACCTATCATTGATCCTGCTACTGCTGGCTGAAATTTTAATGGAAGTGTCAATGAAAATGCTAAAAATAATTATAAAGACTTGAACAAATATGATAGCCAAGACAAAAGGCACTTCTTGTGTCTAAAACAATAGGAGTGTAATATTGGAAATGTCAATTATGAGTTTTACCTGGTCCAGTACAAATCTTACTGCAACTGTAGGAATCGATACGCCATGCTTGGAAGCTACTTTTTTCAATACCTGAAGCAACTCTTGGAAGAGACTCCATCCTCCCCAAGCATCAACCATCTACATTTGTTTGGTACAAAATAGAAACGGTAAGGCGAAGGCAAATCAAATCTTTCCCACCTTATCCACATGTCATGGACAGACTTACTGGTTTCTCAGGTACACTAGTTAGGTCTACATTCAGTACAACAACCTAATTTGAACCAAATGTAATTGTTTTTTTGCCTACCTCCCAAGGAAGATGCACCAATACACTTATGTATAACTTCTCAAGCATCTGTCACAAAAACTCGTTGGAAAATCTAATTTGTCAGGATTGATTGGAGAATCTAGTTTGTAAACGTTCTTCGATGAATTACTTTCTTTTTTTTTTTGTCTGCATGAAAAAAGAAAAAGATCTTGAAGAAAACGAAGACCTAAATTCACGTCACTAATTGTGACCATTGTCTACTCTAAAGATATTGTTAGACAACTACACCCGCTAAGAAACTTGTTGAGAAAGAGCAATAGAAAGGACAAAAGCATTTGCAAGGCAAATTGGACCAAGTTTTGTTAAAAGACGAACCCTTTTATACTTCTGCAGTGAAGGAGTATTTAGGGGAGGGCCAGCAAAAGGGATCGATAGGTTGGTATCAAGGAACTTTTCAGATAACAGTCCACCCATCACTGTTCCATACCTGCAGTTTGAGCTACATCATTAAAGAAAGTCCAGGAAGATAAATTTATTCTCAGCTGTAACTCAACAATGAAGTAGTATATCTGGCACGTGCAGGAAATAAACACAGAGAAAAAAGCAGGGAGGAAAAAAGGACCAACTCAAACTATCTTCTTCCTCAATTGTTTAGAGCGCAGGTAGGCCATTTAGAAGAGTGAAAGCACAGCGGACCTAAAGAAATTATCGCTACACCTTATTGACAAACTTTCTGTTCAGTCTTAAGATTTAAATAATGCATGCTGGACTTGATTAAGATTCACATTTAGTGTCAGCTTTTGCCAAATTTATGTGATTGGGCTTCCATGTCTTCCTCCATATTATTGTTCACATCTTTAACAAGTCAGATTTTTCTGAGCATTCCTATTCTCAGTGCAAAATTCTAGCTGAAACATTTGGAATACCTTTTTTTATTTTGGGTTTAAATAAGAAAGTATAAATTCAGCAAAAAGCTACGTTTCTACAACCCAAAAACTTCCACCTGCATCAATATCATCTTCTTTAAACACTTCTATTCTATCAACAAGTCCCATGATGAAGCTTAAAATGCCTATTCCTGGGCATGGAAGACACTCAAAGCAAGATCACATAAACATAAATATAAGCAACAAACATAACATTTTTGAAAGAGGCAGTTATTCAGCAAGGCAGGGAGGAGGTAAAGAGAGACGTTATAAGCTTCACTCCAGTTAGCCGACAGAGCTCAGCCATCCTTTTCTGAGGACGCATGTCAACAATTGAATGTTGGACCTGGAGAAAGAGCAACTTGCTTTAAGCTCAATAAACAATTGATAATCAATAAGAGGAGAAAGGATCAGAAAATGTCATTCAGATAAAAGTGAACCTGGTTGCTAACAACTGGAATACCATTTTCAAGAATTTTCTGCAGTCTTTCCGTGTCAAAGTTGGTCAAAGCAACAGTCTTGATCTTACCTGCATGACAACCAACTGCGTAATAAACAAATCCAGACAAATGGCTTGCAGTATAGCTATGCAAAACATTTATCCAAAACTGACCTTCTTCTTTCAGATCCGTCAGGTGTTTTAGGGCATCCAGGTAGCCAGTATTTGAGTAATCCCACCTGGTTCAAGAAAACACAAACAGCTTGTGTCTTACATCTTAGTGTTTCAAACCCGTACTAGCTCAAATATTATTGCTTCTTCTGATCAGAACAATTTACTTACACAACAGATAAACATAGACTTGACCTTTTACTATGATAAGCTAACGATAAACACACAACGTTCGTCATGAACTTCTCCAAAATATTAACTGTCGATAACGCTTGGACTAGAGGGTTGATCTTTTACTAATTCCTGGCTTCTTGACAAAGATTAGCATTCATAAGCGACTAACCATCCAAACTCTAACAAACTAACTATTCGGCAAAAGAATAGAATTCATAAATGTCCAAACTCCAACAAATTCCAGTGTCGGGAGAACTACACCATCCTTCGGAGTAGCTAATCTCTGACAAGTCAGCTGACCGAACTGCATCATTAGGAGATGCAGGAACATGTACCTTAACATTTTAGTGTTTGTTCGGTATACCTATTTCCATTTCATTGCTGTTTAACCACAAAAGGCCATGAAGAAACTACCTATGCATTGAAACTAAGACAACCTACCAGTGAAACTGAAGCATATCCAACGAATCAACGTCCATCCTCCTCCGTGAGAGATCAATGCTATCCCGGACCACGCTACTAGTCATCCTGACAGATGGGGGCACCCATTTTGTCAAACTGTAGGACAAGCAAATAGTTTTTAGCTAACTGCATAAGATGAAGAATTTCTTTATTAATCGCACAGTTCCGATACTAGTTTTCTTATGACAGACAGATTATCATTTAATGAAGGGGGAAAAATGGCATCACGCACCTCTAGCATAATCAGTATAACTTTTTATTTTCAACATAAAAATCCAAGTAATGAACTACAACAGTTAGTGGACGAGGCTAACCCTCTGATACTTTCGAGCAACTCAGGGGGGCGCTCTCGACGCACTCTGTTAATGAAGATCCCGTAAAGGTCTTCAGCTGGTCCATCTGCAACACAAACAAAACCTACTTAAAAATGTTGCCAACATAATGTACTTTAAACCCTTAATAAGACCATAGCAGCTCGACTTAAAATGGCTGGAATGCTCTGTGCTTTCATAAACTGATACTCCCTCCGTCCCAAACCCTTCATGTTTTTCGTGGCGGAGGGGATATCAAGCAAAACGCCAACATAATCAGCCTCCTAATGAACCAAATGGAAAAGATTCTAGCTGGAACGCAATGTACATATATCAGCCATATCAAAAGTGCCCAATCCTGCATCAGCATATCTAAGCATGGCATCAACAGCACCATCTCGTTCAATTCTTCCCCAGCCACCACTAGTTTGCCACATCCCATTAACCACCCTGCAAATTTCCACTAAATCTTTCCCATTCTGAACCACAACCCTCTTACTATTCTCTGTTACAACACATTTTACTGTACTTGAAACCAACAGTCTTGATCCAACAGCTCCATGGTAGTTCATCTGGACTGGATTGAAAATAAATTGGCCAAAAGATTGGCTCAAACACTCTGCCATCATGAATCCCATATGGTAAGCTACATGAAGCTTAATTTTCCAGACATTACTTCAAAATAGACCAACCAGTATACCAGAAGAAGAGAGAAGAGGGGGGGGGGGGGGTAACCTGTAGTCTCTACCTTACATATTACAGTTATCCGATAGAAAAACTAAGTCCCAGCTCCTTATCTCTGCCACATGTTATTGCTTCACTCAGAATCAGAAAAATCTAAATTACAAATATGCCCACATGGATTTTATAACACTTTATAACTTTGAAAATTTTTCCTTCAGCATTTTTGACATGGAACTAATTAACAGATAAGTTTATTCTGAATTATGTAGGATACTAAAATAGAAACTAAAAATGCATGAAAATAACAAATAACTGATCAGTATTAGTATGCAATAGCAAAAGCTACAAATGAGAATAACTAAATTGCGTGACCAAAAATGTAATTATAAACTTTCCCCTTTCTGCTTACAGTGGTCAGCCATGTCAAAAGTGGTAAGACCATTATCAGCGTAATTTAGCATGGCTTCAACGGCGTCGTTTCGATCGATTCTACCCCACCCGCCGCTCGTTTGCCACATTCCATTAAGAACTCTGCATATCTCCAACGAATCGTTCCCATTTCTCAACGTTTCAAACCTGTTATCCACTTCTTTTTCTGCCACCGGTCCATACACCTCGCACCGGACCCCTCGCCGGAAATTATTACTCCGGACCCCGCTCCGTCTTGAAGGAGTGTTTGGTTTAGTTATGCAGCTGGTTTTGTTGGTGGTGGAAGGTTGTCTGAAACTACAAAATGCGTTGGCAGACACCGCAATTTTTATCATATTTTTTTCCTGTTTGCTTACAGATGCTGTTAGAAACTGAGAATTCCGTTGGCGGAATTAAGACATAAGCATTATGATACGGTAGGGAAAAAAGCAATATATATATATATATATATATATATATATATATATATATATATATATATATATATGTGTGTGTGTGTGTGTGTGTGTGTGTATTAGTTTTAGTGAGAAACCATTTTTACGGTACTTTTGGAATAAAATACAAATGCACTATTATTTTATCAAAACCGAGTGTGACATGGACTACGTTTTTGATAGAACAATAGTGTGACATAAACCACGGTCTATGCCACCATGGTTGCCTATAAAAACATCATATTTTTTATTTTAATTTCTTTCATAATCCTAAAACATAACAGAGTTTTGATACAATATGCGCTCAACGAAAAAAGGTTTAAAGATAGACATGAGCTTTCTCTCACTTGTGAGTTATTTGTTTATTTTAATTTATTTGTTATTTATTTATTTTGATTTATGCATGTAAATTAAGTAAGCAATTATGATTATTTGAATGTTTTGATGCATGGAAGTATAGTAATATTTAATTATTGTTAGTTACTTGTTTCGATTGTATAAACGTATATTAATATTGGACTATTGTCATTTACATGTTTCGATTACATGAACTTATAGTAGTATTTAATTGTTTTGTTAATTACTTGTTTCGATTACACGAACTTATACTAGTATTTAATCTCCAATAGTTGCACTACGTACATAGAGCACGTGGGCTATGAGAAGTGTTGCTATGTAATGTTAAGATAGATCACGAATTGATTACCGCATTCGTCGGGAGGAGCGACAATAGACCCACTCTTTTCACCTACATTTGAGTGAGACCATTGTTGCACAATATGAAATAGCAGTCTTGTTTGTCAGAAGACTTCAGGAAGAAGAATTTCATGTTTGGGAGACTCAACATTTTTTTAACACACTGTTCTTTTTTTTTTTTTTGGAGGGTGTGGGTGAGGGAGGGGATGGAAAGAGTGTTGAAATAGTATGCAGAAATAAACAAAGTGACCAGTCGAGCTGAGGTACCTAGCTGAAGTGAACAAAAGACCAGTAACTAGCCGAGCTGAGCTAAATGAAGAAGTAAATGGGTACCAAGCAGGTTACATACAGAGGTGAGTATCAAAGATGAACAGAGAAAGATTAAGGAATGCCGAGCTGAGGTGATATGCTCAAGTGAGGCAGAACTAGAAGAAGTACCGAATCGAAGTATCTTGCCTAGGTGAGGTCATAAGTACTCAAGTTGAGAAGAAGTGCTAAGCTAAAACATACAGTGTCGAGGTGACAGGAAGCAATGCCGAAGTGAAATGATATAACGCAGAGGTGATAAAGTGCTAATGTGAAAAGTGTTAGAATATAGACAGAGAACTGAGCCAAATGAAGAAGTGCGGAGGTAAGCTAAAGGTTGAGGTAATGAAGTATCTGAGTTAAAGGCAAGAATGCTGAAGCCGAGGTGACGAAGTGAAGGCATTAAAGAAAAACAGCAATGACGGATGTTAAGATGAGGAGACGAGGTGAAGGCATAAACAAATGGACCAAGCTGTGTCGGGCAAAACAACAAAAGTAGAACAAAGATTAACAGCAACAACAGAGACAACACTGCCGAGCTGAAATACTTAGACAAATATAAGAAACTTCGAAGACAGCATTGAAGAGATAAACAGAGGAACGGTGCAACAAAAGTATTTATACGAATATACGGTACATACATTCACTAGCTCAGAAGACCAAATAAACAATTGTAAATAGAATATAGCCGCTAGCAATAGCCGTTGGTGGCTTGAGGTGTATTACCTATTCCAAACCTTATAAAAGACAAACTCGTGTACATTAAGTAATGGAGTTCTTCTACAGAACTTAAAGTCTGAATAAAATTTTACTCTATTCAGCTTCTAAATTCAATTATTCTATTTTATAATTTATTTTTACATATTTCACAATGTGTGCCCTTCCTAAAACGCTTTAAACATGCTTCCGTATCTTCTATACTCTGGAACTTTGAAAATCCAACAGAGGAGAGGGATTTGGTCAATCCGTAAGTTAACTGAACTACACAGCTTCGTGAGTCACTTTCGAATTTAACTCGATTCTGGCTCAACTTGCGAAAATCAAATCGAAACCAACGAAGTGTTGGTTCATATCAAGTTGACGGGTCTACCAAATATTGCGTGCCTAGTTGAAGTCGATGTTCCAGTCTTAAGATCAGTTCCTTTGTGTGCATCTTTCCCCTTTTTACATACAATTCTTTCACTTTTTTCTTCAAAAAAAAAATAAAATAAAAAATATACAAATTACACATTCTGACAACTGCTCACTATCTAATAAGATATAATAAACAATAACAAGTTTTCTGGTTCTAAACACGATCTCTGTTATAATTACGGGATATTCTTTTACTTTTTTTTGTATCCAATAGAATAACATATAAGATAAGAGAGGAAAGACTGAGATGGTTTGGGTATGTCAAGAGGAGACAGACAAGGCGTCTGTCAGAGCAATTGAAAGCTTTAATGTAGAAGGTAAGAGGAGTAAAAGCAGACCCAAACTGATGTGGGATGAGCAGATTAGGCATGACTTACTAGAGTTGCACCTCTCTGAGGACATGGTCCAGAATAGGAGTTCATGGAGGCAGATGATTAAGGTTAAGGAGGGGTAGATAGGACATAGGGCACCTTAGAGCATACTTAGAGGATTAGATAGTATTTGCACTTTAGTTTGATTTTACATATTTTGTTTCGATCTTTTTCTTTCAATTATTTATGCATGTTCATTATTATGACTAGTTCAATATCGGAATACTTTTATATAGGTTTAATAATATAGCTTCATTAGTATATATTTCTGTTATTATAATATCTGTGTAGGTACATATAGAGTCGGGGGTCTCACTGGAAGCAAACTCTTTATCCCTTGGGATATGGTTATTGTTTGTCTGTCTCTCACCCTTCCTAGACCCTAATGATAATTGGTGCTGTCATTGGGATATACTGGATAAGATTTGTTGTTTGTTGTTGTTGTATCCAATAAAATAACAGTATCAATAAAGAAAATTAACCGTTATCAGGTGGGAAGTATGCTGAGACTTTTATTGCTTTAAACTCGATGCAAGAACTGCAACGAGCCTGGCCGTTCGATATGTTTGGCTCGTTCGGTTCAAGCTCAACTCGAGTTCGGCTCGGCTAAAAGGTTAATAGATCGAACTTGAACCATTTTTTCTCTTCGAACTCGGTAAGTGACACCGTTTGTTTAAGGTGTTTGGTACGTTAATGTTGTTCGTGCGTTAAATGAAACGAGCTTGGACAATTAAATATGTCTGTTTAAATAAACAAACAAACTCGGCTCGCTGGCTAAATTAATTAACTGAGCTTAAACAACGCAATGCTCGACTCGTTTGACTCGTTTTTGTAACGAGAAGACAAATTTTTTTTCTCAAACATCTTCCAAGTTCTTCTCAAATGTATATCAAGTAAATCAGAACTCTTACATCATTTCAAGGCATGTGAAGTTCATAATCAAACATATATAAAAACCAAAAAAAAGCCAAAACGATGTTAACAAAATAATAGACACGTATTACAAGAATTAAAATGACTTGGAATTATAATACAGTTGGTAAAGATCATTTGAATACGTATTTGACCACCCCAGGCATATGTGTGTTCATGAAGTAATCTTCCCAATCAATGACTCTTGGATCGAAGAAGAACTCATTCTCTATGCCCTTCTCCCTTACTGCCTTCCGCAACTTCTCTGTGTTCACATCATCAAAACTGCCCACCCAAAAGTTGATCATCATTGAGTGGTTAACCGTGACAATATTTAATAGTCATTTTAATATTTAACAATTTCAGTTCGACCGATACATGTTAAATTTACTTTTATAGACAAAATGTGGAAATTTGAATGGGCTGGAAACCTATTGTATCGAAAACGTCTTATTATATACCAAAAAGAAGTATGTTTTTTTTATAGAAAACACAACCCTAGGCAAAGTAGTAGAATTTGCCATTATTAATAGAGTTATTGCATTGATTATATTCATTACCCTTATCACTAATATTGAAAGTGTTGGGAAAGACCACCCACTCCAAATTAGTATAGGTACATATTTGTATTATTGTGTTATCTATGCATGTACATATAGAAATGGGATATCACTAGAAGCAAACTCTCTATCATTTGGGATGGAAGTATTGTTTGACTGTCTCTCATCCTCCTAGACTCCAGCGATAGCTTTTGCTGTCGTTGGGATATAATGAGCATGATTGTTGTTGTATAGTTGGTATAGGTATGGTTTATGAGAAAATTTTGTGTTAGTAATGACAAGAAATACTAAAAGAGAAACAGATACTTACACGCCTTTGAAGAACAAATAGGGCCCATATAGGCTTATCATCTTCATAATGAAATTGATTTTTCTGTCTGATTCTTGATACAAGCTACGGAACCATTGGCATAGAGCTGAATTCAGTATTTGTAACCCCTAAAAGCAAGTGAATCAATCAATCAACCGAACTCAGTATTTCTTAACAACAGCAAAAACTAATAATCCTTAAAAGCAAGTGTACATCCATATATCAAAAGCTAGTCATCTTGCAATATAGTAAAATTTAACTCAACCATGAAAACTTGTTATTCATGATTATTGTAATAAGTAATTAAAATATATGACTAACGGTCCACATGCCATAAGAAATCTCATGTAATATCATATAGGATGGTATGTTTATCTTTCTTCTAAAAAGTGGCCATAAAATCTTACAGCGGTAGCATTAAACAAAAAAAAAAAAAAAAAATCGTATAGATGTCAATTTTATAAGCAAGTGACGTGCATGGGGCTATCATAAACAAGGAACCCCTGCATACATGACTTTATTAACTATAAAATATGCTTGTGATCATAGTGATAGTTTCATTTATCATAGTATATGTTTCTGATGCATTAGACTTCCGCATTTGCGTAGAGTCTGGAGAGGGACCGGATCGCTTCGTGATCTGATGTATGCGGCCTTACCTTACACTTAATGCAAAAGACCCCGAGACTTCAAGGTCACAAAGCAACAAACTTACCAGTTGCTCCAAGTTCCCATTCAGTTTCATTTATTATGAAAGGATATCCATTACCGTTTTGTCTATTATGGAAAACTTATATAACTTAGTGATGGAGAAGGAGATCAAACATTTCAAAAACTCGAATTCGTGTCTCTTTTATGTCATTTTTTTTTAAATTTATCTATGATTAAGAAGGCGAGCCTTGGAATAACTGGTAAGGTTACTGTTTTGTGATCTTCAAGCAGCAGAAACAACCTCTTACACAAAAAGTGTAGGGGTAATACTGTGTGCATCACATCGCAAAGCGATCCGGTGTCTTTCCGGTCCCTGCACAAACGCAGAAGGCTAGTGCACCAGAAACGCACTTTACTTTTTATTGATTAAAAAATAAGTGTTATATCTTGATTATTTTAGAAGTCCCCGAGTGGGATAAGCAGAACCATACCTTGAGGGGGAGCAAGTAACGAATGGCTATGAATCTTTGGAAGCTTTCCCTAGTCTGGAAAACCCATGGCTTTCCAACTTTTATGGCATTTCCTTCTTTGTCAATCCATGGATGTTTGGTGAAGTAACGAAAGGTGGAATCTTTCAGGAACCCAAAAGTCACAGGGTTTGATAAAGAAGATCCACTTTGATATATAATTTGACCAGTCTCATTAAGCTTTTCTGCACTTGCTACCATGGCCATGATCATTGTATTCACCACCATGTCTGCTGGAATCTGTATACATATTTATTTATTTTTTGGTTAAAATGCTAATATATTAACCAGATATATCAAAACATCAAAGAGATGCAACCCACACAATAGCCTTACTCGCATGTCAACAGACTGACCTGCGTGTATTAATCAGAAATGTAAAAGCCCTCTAAACATGTAATGTCAATCGGGTAAGAAAAAGGATGCACACAAAAATTAATATGAATCGCATATTTCATACTTTCCTAAGTATTTATTCATAAAACTGCTTCATTGTCCGTCACACTATTTGCCATGTTCAGAGTGTAGCTTGAATGTAAACCCTCAAATGTTGACCGACATTTTTGACTTTTTTTTTACTAAGAACTTATCTAGTTTGGAAAAAAGGGATCTAATATTTTCTAATGAAACTGTGTGGAACTCTTTTAAATAATATTAATGAATTGATACACAAGCTTACGAGCATTACCGCTTGAACCTTTCAACTGGTTCGTTAAACTCGAAGGTTTTTGTTTGAAGGGAATGACTACTGCCACCATTTTTTGTACTTCTATCATTTGGGATAGGGTCCCCTCACCGCAAGTTTTCGATGACGCGTGACCGTGCGACACGTGGCAACAAAGGGGATGGTGAGGCTAGATGAGAGTCATCCGCATTTAACCTCATCACCTTCTTTACTGCCACTTGTCGCATGGTCACGCATGGAGTGAGGAAAAGTGGGGTGAGGTGATCCCTATCCCCTATCATTTTTACATTAGAATGCTAAGGTGAATTTCAACGGTGAGTTTCAACACAAAAGTGGTAGAAATACAAGAAAAGTTGATGGCACATCCTTATATAAAAACATGTGAAACGCTTTTAAGATATACCTATTCAATTATCCAATAAAAAAAAGACAGATAAAATTTTCAATACACATATGTAAACACATGTATATGTATATATTTTTTGTGTGTGTATGTGTATTGTACACATATGCAAAGATTACAAGACACATGCGTATATATATACATACATATATCCATACATATGTATCTATATTTGAATAACATTTAAATCTAACAGTTGAATATCATTTCCCCAATCCTAATGATTCGAGTTTGAATCCTTTCTCCAATTTATTTAAAAAAAAAATTAGATATATATAAATATATATACATACAACTCATGGAAAGAGGAGGGGGGATAGGTTAAAGGAATAATGTCTTACTAAGTCGATTATGGCTTTGTCGTGTCCAACGAAGCATGTTACTTTTCCCTTAGCATAACCAAGAGTTATGCTGTCGATGGTTCTGCGATAACCAAAAAAGAGAAAGAAAAAAGAAAATAAAGAAGTCAACTTTTTACTCAACAAAATAACGCAAATTAAAAGCGTGGAGAGTATAAAGTAGATGGAAAGTTCCTCCATAGATCAACAACAACAACATTATCCTAATGCATTAAATACTCCCGTCTATCACGGTGTATGAAAGGGTCTATACACATGTGCTAGAAACACATGGAGGTTGTTTTCTGATAACCCAGAATGAAAATCGTTTGTCGATCAACTACTGTTTCACACTATAAGAAGCGCATTCAATTCATAGATCATGTAACCTTAATCCTCTCTGTTACCCTGAAAACTTTTCTTAGACGTATACCAATATTTTAAGAGCCCAAATATTAAAAATAAATAAACAATCAAATAAGTCATAAGTTTAATTCAGATAATCACCTGAGGCCTTCAACCCAACCAGGGAAAGGTTGTTTATAAGTGCTGGTGATGATTGTAGGACGAAGAATGACCAGCGGAACGTTGCTATTTAGATCCCCCAATAGCATCTCTCCCATCGCCTTGGTGAAAACATATGTATTTGGCCATCCAAATTTTGTTGCTCTATAACATTAATCATCACAAAATATTTTATTAGTTTCTTTTGATGTTTTCAGATTACAAGTAATACAACAACATTATCTCATTGTCTTAGAGGTTCCCACCTATAACAGGGTATAGGAAGATTGGAAGTACGCAACCATACCTATGTATTATCTCATTGTCTTAGAGGTTCCCACCTATAACAGGGTATAGGAAGGTTGGAAGTACGCAACCATACCTATGTAGTAGAAAGAGGTTGTTTTTCGATCACTCATAATGAAAATTGCGTCAAGCTAGGTGGATTACAAGTAATAATATACACTATTAATTAAGTAAATCCCTAGTAGAGTGATCTTACTAAACTTGCTTAAAAAAATTCTAATATTTCTATAACATTTGAATTAGAGTAGACCTTCTATCCCAGACTCTATCACATCTTCTCTCACATTAGATTATATGTATTAGTTTGATCTCACTTAATGTACTAGTTTTACGTAGTTGACATGGTCCCACCTAGCGTAACAAGACCATGTGTATTAGTTTGAAATTTGGTAGTGTAGATGGAGGACGGCCTCAGGGGTGCTGTGTGACAAGATTTTTCCAACTAAATTAAAAGAAAAAATTATAGGGTGGCAGTAAGGTCAGCAACGCTATATGGAACAGACTGCTGGGCCATCAAGAGGACACAGTTGAAGAAGATAGAAGTGGCAGAGATAAGGATGCTGAGGTGGATGTGTGGACATGTAAGGCGAGACTGGATCAGAAATTAGATGTTTCGGGAAAGGTTAGGGGTGGCTAGTGTAACAAATAAGATAAGGGAGGGGAGGCTAAGTTGGTTTGGGCATGTCAACGGGAGACAGACAACAACGTCTATCAGAGTAGTTGAAAGTCTCATTGTAGAGGGGAAGATGAGTAAAGGCAGGTCCAAACTGACTTGGGATTATCAAATTAGACATGATCTACTTGATTTGCACCTCTCTGATGACATGGTCTAGGATAGGAGTTCATGGAGGCAGAGGATTAAGGTTAATGAAGTTTAGACAGGATATAAGGGCACCTTAGAGTATATTTAGGGGCTTTGATACTATCCACGCTTTATGTTGACTTTACATTTTTTTATTTTTGTTTTTGACTTTGTCTTGCATTATATGTGCATATATACGTTTATGGCTATTTTAATAACGGAAACTACATATTTGTGCTTACTTAATTTCCTCACTAACACACTAGCACATCATATCTCTATTATTGTGTTATTTATACAGACACATAGGGGTCTCACTGGAATCAAACTCTTTATCCCTTTGGGATAAATGTATTGTTTGGCACCCTCTCACCCTCTTCAGACCCTAACGATTGCTTTTGCTGTTGTTGGAATATATTGGGTATGATTGATCGATTGATTGAATTCCTTCAAATGTAACATAGGATAAAATAAGTGATGAGATAGAAATTTCTTCATGTTAAATCGTGCCTCGTACATACAAAAGTTCGCCAAGTTAAACATACAATAGTAGCATTAGTAATAATACAGTACTAATTATTTACATCCTCCATGCAGCTTTTTGGAGCTGGGTAGTGGGAGCCCTTTGAATTGGGGTTCAACCTTTTGCGAACAACATGTAAGAATACAGGACTAATGATTCAACCGAAAATAATAATGATAAAAATAACCTTTGGATACCAAGATCGATCATGGCTGATGACGTGGCATCGTCAGAAGAAGAGTCAGCTCTGAGAAGTTTGAGAGTTTCGTCCAAAAGTTTCCTCTCAGTTTCGATGTCTAATCCTTTGGTACCATTCAGCGTCTCTCCCATTCCGTAAGGACTCTCCATTATCATACCTTCCTTTTCACCGCATACATATGCTGAAAGGAATCAAAATATTACTGCACTTAGATCATCTTCTCCTTCTATTACATTTTTACAGCCTAATTTAAAGTTTTTTTTTAAAAAAAATTATTTTAAATATATCATTAGTACATTTACTGGATTACTGAAAATAAGTCCGTAGAAGTTTTCGACTGTTTTCTGTATTTACTAATGTCACATGTATGCAGTTCTTGATTAATGATTCTCAATCAAATAATATGGGATAAGATCCCCTCACCGTAAGAGTGGGTGCGGTGACGCGTGACCGCGCTACACGTGGCAGCAAGGGGGTGGTGAGGCTAGATGAGGGTCATCTGCATCTAGCCTCACCACCTCCCCTTGTTGCCACATGTCGCGTGGTCACAAAGGAGGTGAGGAAAATGGGGATGAGGAGATCATATCCCAAATAATATATGGTGCCGAACTAAGAAAAGATCATTCTTCTATGGCAACAATTTATCTGCAAAGCTTAACCACTATTCATCAAAATATTTCCATTTCCAATGGAGTCATGGACACATTGTTTCTTAATTTTGGAATATGATAGAATAAAACAAAATGACTCACTAAATTGACTGTGCTTCTTATGTTGTGAAGTAGCAGTTGATCGACACAGCTTGACGCAATTCATTATGGGTAATCAGAAAACAAGTTATATGTATTTCTAACACATAAGTATGATTGCGTGCATCCGAACTCCATTTCTTCCTTAAGTAAGAGCCTCTAAGGCAACATGGTAATGTTGTAGTTGTTGTGTTGGTAACTTCATTTTAGTACTTACCAGTGGATACATGAAGAAGTAACTTCAACTTTTCACAAGACTTTGCAAAGTTCAAGACGTTCTTAGCTCCCATTGTATTAATGTCAAATGAAACATCATATCTGCATGCAAACCAAAATGAGGGTTTAGCCATATGAATGTAGATGTGATTAGAGATGCTGTTTCTGTTAATTACTATGTTAATCATGCTTAATTAAATGAAGGGAAAGTACCTTTCATAAAAGCTGGTGGTTGCAGCCAGATTGACCACAATTTCTACTTCTGTCTTCATCTCTTCCACCAAACTTGTGCCCTGGATGCCTAAGTTCTCACGTGTAACGTCACCAGCTACCACTTTAATTTTATTCTGAATTATACTATTTAGGTTTGGCCCCAACTTCTCCTTTACAACGTCGAACAACTCCTTCGCCAAAACCTACACAAAATCATCACCTCAATAATTTTGTCATATATATACGAAAACATTTCGGGTACAAGAAGAGCAAAAATCCGACATGTCTTGTACAGCGTACGATATAATTTAATTAAACATTTTATTCTTACACTTTTGTTCAAATATAAAATTTTTTGTCTTCATGATGACATTTTTGTGACGACGAATTAACAATACCATATGATAAGGTGGAACCATGTTATGTAATTAATTATGACATGCGATTGCATATAAGAAGATAACGTATGGTCAGCCTCATGTCATAGCTCAGTTGGTAAGTTAGTGGTTTCAAGAGGTACATGATTCGATTCCAAAGACACGTGTAGTGTGGGTGATTCATTTTTGTCTGGGCTAAGAGGCTAGTTTGCAGAGACACTTTCTGTGAACTCCTTGTGTATGACCTCCTCAACCTAAGAGACCACTGAGCTCCTCACTAGAGCCTCCACCAATACTTTTTGGAGCTAGATTGGTGGAAGCTATCATGACCACGGTATAGCCTTTGCTCCAAGATAACGTATGGTCGAGAACGATAGTGTTCAGCTTATGGCTGTAGTCCATATAGGAGCATTGAAGTTGCTACATGTCATAATCCATATGGGCTAAAAACAGGGAGTGGTACATGTGGGAACATTAAATTTTATGGTTAACTTAAGGGTTAGATCTCCTCACCCCCCACTTTCTTCACCCCCTTTGTGATCACACGACACGTGCCAATAAGATAGGGTGGTGAGGCTAGATGAGGGTCACCTGCATCTAGCCTCACCATCCTCCCTTGCTGCCACGTGTCGCGCGGTCACGCGTCACCGCACCCCCTTGCGGTGAGGGGATCCTATCCCTCAACTTCAACCCCCAGACTCTAACATTTGTGAAGATGAACAATTTGGGATATGTGAAACTTTAGCCCCCTGGCCTTGGGGTAAATCTAACATCTTTTTATTGCAAGGTTGATTCCAATAAATGAGTTATGTAACAAGTGTATGTTGTATAAGTATTTTAATAAGAAGTGCCATGTATACAAAATTTGATTTATATTTTAAAATATCATAACTAGGAGGTCAAATGAGTCAACCAGTTCGTGAGCCGATTGATTTCGGTGCTGATTTTCACTCGACTAGTTCGGCTCGATAAAATTTGAGACAAACTCAACTCAGCTCGAATATTTACCTAGTCAACCTTGAGCATATTGATGCTCGAACAGCTAACTCAAAAGCATCCTCGAAATTCTGATATATATGAAAATCATGCATACTTTGATGTAATATTAGTATATTTGTTTCACATAAACAGTAAATCAAACATAATAACTATCAATTATTGTAATGATAATGTGTTCTCATTCAAAAAAAAAACTATTTATGGTTCAATAATATCAGCTAAAAATGCATGTTTCTACTAAACATATACAATTTTTTTTTTCAAAAAAATTATATTTACTTTTACTTGAGATCGAATAGAATTTAAAGATCATACTCAAGTTTGAGTTCCAGAAAATTTTTAAAATTTTTGACTTGGTATTAATGTTTGAATCGACTTTGATTGTTTGCCCCTTTAATCATAACTAACGTGACATGCGCTTCATTTTAATTAGAACAACTAGATTAAATAATTAACGTAAATAATTGAACATTTGTTTAGTAAAAGATAATTGTATTCAACAACAACGATACCCAGTATATCCCAACGGCAGTAAGAGGCTAAGAGCTATCGTTAGGGTCTGAGGATAATTGATGTTATATACTAAAGGCAAAATAACATTGAAAGACCAGGCTTGAGACTTTTCTTGACTAAGACAGCTGAGATATCCACAAGTGGAGCTGTACACTTGTTGGATCATTGTAAAGCTTTGATTTATTGCATACTCAAATGACGAAGGAAAAAAACCATGGTTCTGAAGATATGTTTTTAAGAATAGTTCTAAAGATATGAACGAATTGGTATGAAATATGAGGGCAAATTTAATTCTTTTATTCATCTACTAAGATAGAAGTAATATAGTCCTATTATCTAGATATTGTCATTTAGTAAAGATATACTTGATACATGGTGCAATTATGGGGTAAAATACATGCCCACATGGCATAGTCCAGTTGGTACTCTTGTTGGGATTTTCTCGAATTCGAAGGCCCATACAGTGTGGGTGTTTAACTGCTGCTAGGCCGAAAGCCTAGTTTACGGAGGGACACCTTGTGTGGGTCACTGCATAAGTCTTCACCTAACTAGAAGGCCGCTGGATTCCTGATTTGCATCTTCTAAAATGCTCATTGGTTTTGGGACGGCGGGACTCCAGAACGAGAGGTTTCGCCTTTTGCTCCAAAGGAGTAAAATGCCTATATTTAGAAGTTCCACTATTTATCTTCTTCCTCTATTTTTTTTTTTTTTGGGAAGTTAAAGAAGTTCAACTTCTGCACCTAACAGATATTCCATTGTCCATTACATTGTCCCTTTGAAGGGATTATGGTGTAGATCATGTGGACTTATGGCATAGAATATGAACTTGTTATGTAGGTCTGATTTTATTGCTCCTTCCGTCTTGAAAATATTTTTATAATTTGATATAAATAGGGACTAAAATAGTTTGACTTGATATATCAAATTATGATAATATTTTAAGTTCGTGAAAAAGAGTATATATATATTTTATTTGTGTTCAATAAATTCCTTTACTAGTACACTAGCACATCTTATGCTATTATTATGTTATCTATGCAGGTACATATAGAGATAGGGTCTCACTGTAAGCAACAAACTCTTTATCCTTTGGGATGGATGTATCATTTGCCTGCCTATTACCCTCCTCAGACCCTAACAGTAACTATTACTGTCATTGGGTTATAATGAGTATGCTTGTTGTTATCAATGTATCATGTAATTATAATCTCATCCTACGTTTAGGTTCGCTAGATGGACACTATGTAGTCTCTCTCCAACAGACCAAATACCTAACATTCTGATGTTTCCACTTTGTCCTGCATGTTAATGTCATCGATTTCAGCTGAAGGGCAGATACAGGTATATCCTTGTTCATATTTGGCTAATTTTGGCATAACATCCGCTGCCTCCCCCCCCCCCCCCCCCCTCCTATCGTAGCTTATGGTAAATCCGTAAAACTATATCATACTCCTTTTCCATGAGTAGGTAGCTAAAATACTAGAATTAGTACCATGGTGATTTGTCTACCACCGAAAATTAGACTGTAACAAAGATAATTACATTTCCATTAAGTTGTTTGTGTGAGTTCGAACAATATCTTACCAATTTAGAAGCCCAATGACCTCGTGATTTACATTTTATACAAAGTTTAATGCGGCTCCATGTAACATAAATGAAGGAATACGTGGAAATGACATTAATGGGGCTGGAACAGTGGATCCCCAAGACCAAAGAGTTGGTCTTTTACTCCAAGTAACATAAATGAAGTAACACGTGGAAAGAACATTAATCAGGCTAGAACGGTGGATCCCAGACCAAAGAGTTGGTCTTTTGCTCCAGATAACATAAATGAAGTAACACTCATAAATGAAGTAACACGTGGAAAGGACATTAATGAGGTTGGAGCGGTGGTGGACCCTGGGCCAAAGAGTTGGCATTTTGCAAGTAAGGAACATGTGGAAAGGATATATCTGTTAAGCTATTCTTTTATAAACGGTTTTTCTAAACAATAACATCTTATAACACACGGTAAAAAAGGGTCCACATGTAATACATATTGGCCTATATTAGAAACCTAAATATGTGTTTTAAAAAAGACGTTTTTATTTAGATAGTGGAGTTTAAGAAAGAATAGTTTATGTGAGAATCTTGGAAGCAAAAGGTTGAATCCACAACCCCAAGGGTCCCCCACACCCCCGGCCCGACGGAGCAGCTGAGAGGATGTAAATCAGGTACTCATAGGCCCGCTAAGGGGGAGGAACAGTGCCCACAGACCAACAAGGGACTCTACCCAAAGGACTCCCCATTGGAGACCATGAATAAAGACCCCCACACTGTAAGCTGCGGGACTCGAACCGTGCCGTTGGAAGCAAGTCTGTCCCTCCGAAACCATCTGAACTAAATGATTAAAAAACTCATACGTAAGCATATGTGAGAATCTTAACTTGACTCAATCGTCTTAAAAACTCATACGTAAGCATAGTAACATCTTCTTCCATAGCTAAATGATTAAGTCAGATTTCCACATGATTAACATATGGTTATGCATCATTTTCATTTCCAATAGAATTACGGACACATTCTTCCTTGAATTCGTAATATGATAGAATAAAACAAAACAAATCATTAAATTGGATTCGCTTCTTATATTGTGAAGTAGCAGTTGATTGACACAGCGTGACACAATTTTCACTACGGGTTATTGAAAAACAACATCTGTGTGTTTCTAACACATATATATGATTGCGTATATCTAACCCTTCATATTCCGCCAAAGATAATGTTGTTTTTGTTGTGCACAATATGCAATTAGTCTAAAGGCCTAACAAAGTTCAAAACTACCTCAGTATTGAAACGCTGCAAAAGCTGACTTGTTATCGGTTGCCCTTAGAAGAAGATAAATTGTCTTCCCATTTGGTTGAGTCCTCAGAATCTTCTCAATAAAAACTGCATCCAAAATCAATCGTGCATGCATTCTGGTTGTCTTTCTTTAATCATAAAACCCACAAAATAAACACAAAAATTAGAGAAAATGAGAGTACTTTTTGCTAGAAAACCAGCTGCTCCAGTGACCAAAATGGTTCTGTTCTCAAGAAACTCCACAGCATTGCCTAACTCCATTGATGATATATTTGGATGAAAAGAAGGAAAAATCAGGCAGTAAAATGGTTCCTCACTGTGAAATCATTGTAGCTCGTTAGAGATTATATAGCTGTGAATTGATGCTTGAATTATAAGCAACGAAAAGGGTACAGGTAGCATTTGATGAGGGGATGAGATCTCCTCACCGCGCGGTGAGTCACCGTGCGGCCTAGGACGCGACACGTGGCAACAGTAGGGGATGGTGAGACTGGATGAGGGTTACTCTCACCTAGCCTCACCAACCCCCCCTTTTTGCCACGTGTCGCGCGGTCACGCACGCAGTGAAGGAGGTGCGGTGAAGGGATCCTATCCCATTGATGAAAGGGTCCCAAATACTAGGTACAAGTGCATAGAGTGCACGCGAGATATTGAATATTTCTGCATGGTAGATTTTCACATCTAACTAGTGGCCGAAAAGTTACAACAGCGGTAAGTAGATTTTCACATGCCGAAAAGTTACAATAGCGACAACATTACTCTATTGTTTTAAAAGCTATTGTAAATATTAAGGTATGGAAAATTAAATATACACAACAATACTCGTATGTTAGAAACATACATAATTTGTTTCTTGATTAGCCACAATAAAAATTGCTTGTAGTAATTACTCAAAGACTTAAGTGAATACAACCAAGTTTTTTCAGCTAACAGACGGGTTATGGAACTTCTCTATCACACATGTGGATATTGCGTTTGATATATTTTATAGTGATCAACACATAATAGTTATTGATCAATCGATAAAAAAAATATGAAAAAAGCTTCTCTTTTGCACATTTCAGTTGACGCATGTCAATTATTTATTATATTATCGGTTAACGTCTAATAAAAACTCAACTAGTTCGATGAGGAGGGATCAAGACCAAACAAAGATACGGAAGGACTCTTCGTTAACGGAATCTATTGAATCGACCGAAAGATACGTAAATAGTTTTAGCTTAATCATCTTCATCAACTTGAAAAAGAAAGTTTTAGCCTAATCTATTTCATCCACTTAAATCGCTGTAGATCTCACCCTACAGAGATTGAAGTCGATGAAGTAGATATTTTCTTAATCTTTTTCATCTTCTTAAACCTTAAATCTTTGTAAAGTGAGTTAGATAAAAAAAATAAGTTTTAGGCTAATCTGCTTCGTCAATTTCAAGAAAGTTTTAGCCTATCTACTTCATCAACAACAATCTTTGTAGAGTTAGTGGAAAATCTATTTTATCCATATCAAGATACGCAGATACAATGAGAGCAAGTGGATATATATAGAGCCGGGGGTCTCATTGGAAGCAGACTCTCTATCCCTTGGGACAAAGATATTGTTTGCTTGCCAATTACCTTCCCCAGACCCTAGCGATAGCGTTTGCTGTCGTTATATATATATATACACACACACACACATATATATATATATATGTATATATATATATGTATATATGTATATACATATATATATGTATATACATATATATATATATATATGTATATATATATATACATATATATCTATATGTATATATATGTATACACATATATAGATATATATGTGTATACATATATATCTATATATGTGTATACATATATATAGATATATATGTATACACATATATATCTATATATGTATATACATATATATATAAATATATGTATATACATATATATATATGTATATACATATATATCTATATATGTATATACATATATATCTATATATGTATATACATATATATCTATATACATATATATATATGTATATAGATATATATGTATATACATATATTTATATATATATATACATATATATGTATATATGTATATATGTATATACATATATATATTGTGTGTAATGGCAGTGTTTCCTCATTTTTTCTGATAAGAAACAAAATATTTTGTACGGTTATTCAACAAGTGTCATGTATGATTACAGTCTGCCACAGTAATCCCGACACATGCAGGAAGCTAATGTTAAGAAAATACAGCAAACAAACAAGAAGATGTAATCGAACGAAGTCGAGACGAGTCTCAAGATAAATCTGTCCTTAAAGCAATTTAGTTTCTATCAATGAGCAAGGTAGACAACAAGACTAATGCTTCCCAAGATATAACGGCTGTCTTCTTTTCCTTTGCTCTAGGAGAAGAAGAATGAACTTGATGTAGAAGAGAAGATAAAGTAGAAGAGCAAGAGATGAAGAATGTTGAGAATTCTTAGTTTTTGCAAGATTGTCAAGTATGTCTTTGAAGATCCTAAGATCTACTATATATAGATTTTGGGGCGTGTTTAAAACCCTTTTGAAACATGTCTCAGCCTCTTCTTAACCTCCAATGGCAGTTGTTTACCGTTTATAGGTGAAAGGAGATGATTCTTGGACCAAAAGCTGCAACCCAATGTGAAAGGTTCTGTCCATTGGCACGTCGATCGATCACGTCGATCGATCGACGTCACTTCGATCAATCTCTCAAACAACCTCATACACGTTCTATATAAGTTTTAAGCACACGAAAAAGTACTTTGATGTACTTTCCAACAGCTAATGTCATGAATGTGAGCAGTGCTTCAACTCTATTTTTCGCATTTAATGGTGCGAAACCAAATCAAAATTGTACTTTAATTTCATGCGAGCATTAAACCTCTTCTCAGAACATGACTAATAATATGAGTTTTCAATTTCTAAAAGATTTGATTGGCTAATAGCTATCTACCATTCAAAGGAACTATTCTTCAAACATGCAACTAACACATCTCCCACCAGCATTTTCTCTTATCTTGCCCAGGGGCATAATCCAGTGGTAAGTGGCAAATGTGATTGGGGCTAGAACCCCGACGTCCCGAGTTCAAGTACGTGTGGAGACAATCCTTGTTGAAATATTACAAGGGTTGCCTCTGGGCTGGCTGAGTCTCGTGTGTCCTCTCCCTTTGCAGGGCTGCCGGTGGAGCACATCCCTCGATTTACATCCCACCTGGCTAAGGGGCCTCTGATACAGGTGGGGGAGAACTCACTCCCTCATCACAGCATTTTCTCTTATCTCACATGTTAATCATTTCACATGCGAATAAATGAAAAAAAAAAAACCCATTGCCGGAACTTCTGATAAAGGAGTGTGATTGGAAGTCTCATGCCAATAGATTAAACGTACAAGAATACTATTTTAGTTTTGCACAAATTTTGTGATTCAGACAACATATTCTTTGATGAGGGAGTGGGTTCTCCCCCCACATGTACCAGAGGCCCCTTAACCAGGTGGGATGTAAATCGAGGGATGTGCTCCACCGGCAGCCCTGCAAAGGGAGAGGACACACGAGACTCAGCCAGCCCAGAGGCAACCCTTGTAATATTTCAACAAGGATTGTCTCCACACGGACTCGAACACTCAACACGGAATTTCAGAGTCAGCCCAGAGGCAGCCCAGAGACAACATATTCTTACAACACGGAATATTCGTCTTGGCTCTTACACTCACAAGTGTTAGAAAAATGGATGCAAGATAGGTGCAGAAATAGAAGATAGTTCATGGCTTGAGGCGTGTATATACACTATCCGTAACGAGCCGTGAGACAGGTTCATAAAAGTCCGGTTAGAGTTTCCGGTCATAAAATATCATTTTCTTTTTATCTTTTTTGCTTCTTCCCAGAAACTACATCTTGGTGCGGAAACAGAGAGCTCCACTGAATGCTGTTGCTCAGAAATCTACCTAAAATATCTATACCCCATAAATGCATGATCTTTGATACTGTACAGAAATAACAGTGGATTTTTGGTCTTTGTTTGTTTCCTTTCCTCGACAGAAGTTTCATCAGCTCGAATAATTAATTATATGTCTTGGACTATGAGTAATGATCTATACAACTACTTTTATAACATTTTCCCCCCATTAATTTCTGTTGGTTTTAGGTTATTAGATCGATAATTCTAAAATTTAAAATACTAATGAAGTCCCTAGTTAATCAAATATAAGAGTGAGAAAATGATGGTGCAAAAATGAAGATATGAATGTTGAAAAAAAAATTTTAAAAACTACTCCAAATTTATATAAAATATAGATGAATATTTCAACAAAAAATGTCACTGCTCAACTTTGCTAAAGGTTTGACAATATTGTTGAAGGTTTTGCTTGAATATTTGAGTGTATGCGAACGTTCAAGCTATAAGGTTTGGGTATATATACTATAATCTTTCACCTGAACGTTGGATAAGTTGTTCTGATGTTCGACTCATCCGAACGTTCAGCGTCAGAGCTCGGCTACAAGTTTTAAAATTACAAATGTTGAAACTTAAAGACAATAGATAGTGGTACATCATTCTCATATAACATATATATATTTTATAGTGGGTAATGTGGGACAATATTCTCAACACCCGCATTATTCTCATATAACCTATATATATTTTTTAAAGTTAGCGATGCTGGACAATATTCTCAACATCAGCCATCACGTGGCAATGTGACTTGACATACACATGCGTCTTAGAACCCGCACTCAATCAAAGCACAAGCCCACAAGCCAAGTATGAAAATATGGACTTGGTGAGGGAACACAATAAATTGTCAACCATGAGCCACGCAAAGTATGAGTCCACATCTTAAACACCACAAGCCAAGTATGAACATCTGGACTTGGTGAGGAAAGACAATAAATGGTCAACAATGGGTCAGTCAAAGTGTGAGCCCACATCTTAAACCCGCTCTGATACCCTCATGTCCTCAATCAAACCACAAGTCATGCATGAACATCTAGACTTAATGAGAAGAGACAATAAATGGTCAACCATGGGCTAGGCAAAATGTGAGTCAACATCTTCAACCTGCTTTGATACCATGTTGAAACTTGAGCTTATATGAGGAGAGGCACATATTCACTCAAAAGCTTAAGGCGATGGGTGGTGGTACCTCATTCTCATATCACTTATATATGTTTTCTCAAAGTGCGCGATGTGGGACAATATTCTCAACACCTGCCTCACGTGGCAACGTGGATTGACATACACACGTGTTTTAGAACCGGCCCTCATTGACATAAACACGCGTCTTAGAACGTGTCCTTAATCAACCCACAAGCCACGCATAAACATTTAGACTCGTCCTCACGTGTCAACGTGCCTTGACATACAAACACGTCTTAGAGCCCGCCCTCATTGACATACACACGCGTCTTAGAACCCGCCCTCAATCAAGCCAAAAGCCAGACATGAACATCTAGACTTGGTGAGAGGAGACAATAAATGGTCAACCATATGTTGACTAATTACGAAAATTAAGGAATCATGATTACGGAAATTAAGGAATCATGGTATAAATGCAGAGATTGTGTTGTAAATGTAATTGATCTCAGGATAAACATCATTGATCGTTGATTAGATTTTACAGAATAATTTCCTTGTATAGAGATAGAATATGTGATAGAAAACGTGTATAAAGTTGGTTGTGGAATGGCTGTTAGATTATCAAGGAATACAGAATTTTTCCAAACACTTGTTCTTTATTCGGTTGTTTATTGATCTTCTGCTCTTAATTTATACATGATATCAGAGCAGTAGATCCGACCCAACCTGAATATGTTTTGTGAAATCAGTTGGCTCAGAAGCACTGATTTCATCATTGCCAACACAACCTTACCTCTGATCAATTGTTATATCTGAACTGTTCTGGGGCTGGTGAGGCTCAGCAACACGTTCATCATTGCCTCTGTCTTTGTCTAGCCTTCTTGACTAGATCCACGAGTATCTATTCTTACCATTTATACCTGCATATTTCCAAGCAAAATGTCACAAACTCCAGAAACTACTAGAACTAGCCATGAAACCACAGAAAATAAACCATTACTCCCTGCACCATTTGACTTCTCTGAGCAGTTTGCCCTTTTTTACAACAAAACATGAATATGCCTTCACCACCACCACCACAGCCTGCTAATCTCATGTTGAAAGTGAAATTGAACAGTACCAACTGCACCATGTTGTGTAGACTGATGAAAATTGCTCTTGGGGGTAGGGGGAGGAGCTCCTACATAACAGGGGTCCCTCCACCCCCCACCCACAGATCCGTCGTACCCTTTGTGGGAACAAACAGATCAACTGGTATTCACTTGGCTCATTGATAATATAGATGATAGCCTTGTGAATAACGTTTCAAAATATACTACTGCTAAAGCCCTCTGGGATGGATTAGCAGTCACATATGGCTCAGGGAGTGGCCCCTTGCAAATTTTTGATCTGCACAAACAGTGCTATTCTATTAAGCAAAACAATCTACCTCTGGAAGCATTATGGGATCAATTCCAAGGACTCTGGATGACAATCGATTCCATGGACCCCAACCCCATGGAATCTACGAAAGACATTGCCACATACAATCGGAAGATACAAGAACAACGATTATATCAACTGTTACTAGCAGTTGATGATAAATTCTCAGATACAAAGAAAGAGTTGTTGAAACAAGACCCCAGGCCAACAGTTGAGACAGCATACAACGAACTTCGACGCTCTGGGGTGCAGAATGATGTTTTAACCCCATCAAATTCTATGTCTTCATCTGGAGTTGGCCAAGGCTTGGCAGCCAAGACACTGACGGACCAACGGCAACAGAAGGGAGTGCTGGAGAATCCACGCTCAGGGTTTCCATCACAGCGTGGGAAAGAGGACAAATCTCGTCTGGAATGTACCTATTGCAAGAACAAAGGTCACTTGAAGGACAAATGCTTTCAACTTCATAGTTTTCCAGATTGGTGGGATGATTTTAAAAGAAAGAATCAAGCTTCCGTCGCACAGGCTGCTGCTGAAGGCAGCAGAGGCAACAAAAGACCAACAGAGGGACAAAGATCCAGTCAAGCAGGGGAAAAGAGCAGCGCATCAATGGCGGTCGCTCTGGCCAAGGAAGACGGAGGTAGCAGGGTTAGGGTTCACCCTAACCCTAAACCTGGTTTTTATACCCCTCCCAATTTACAAATTACATCTGCAGTCCCTCCTGTTTTTGAAAATGTTAGTTCAATCCCTGTGTTTCCTGTGCAGGTTAAAGTACCCCCCACAGTATCCGCAAATACTGTCCACACCCAACACTTCCTTATCCTCCTGAATTAACCCCAAATTCCCCAGGAATTACCTCTGGACCCCTGCCTGTACCTAAAATTCCAGAAAAAGCCCCTACTTTCTAGCAATTTGCCTATTGCGCCCTTCAGCCAAAGGAATTTACACAATACCACCTCACAATCCTCATGTCATTTAACTCAAGGAACCTCGCAGTGGATCTTTGACTGCGGCGTAACCGATACCATGAGCTATGATAAATCTGATTTTACCACACAAACACCATCCACCAAAACCACTGTTGAAACTGTTAATGGCGCCTCCATTCCGGTACTTGGTGGAGGCTCCATCTCTGTTACCCCCGACATTAAACTTGATAATTGCCTTTATGTTCCTTCTCTGTCTACTAAATTGCTATCAGTTAGCCAACTTACCAAAACTCTTGATTGTATCGTTCTCATGTATCCTAATTTTTGTCTTGTTAAGGAAATTCATACGAGGGCGATCATTGGGCGTGGTTCTGAACGCCAAGGGCTGTACTTTGTTGATGCAGCGGCGCAACAGGGACAGTCTAATCTTGCCACCAGGACAGCCAATCGACAGGTGTGGTTATGGCATCGCCGTTTAGGGCATCCCTCATTTGGTTATTTGAATCGTCTTTTTCCTACGTTATTCAAATCTTAAAATGTTAGCCTTACTTGTGATACATGTTTTCGAGCTAAACAAACTAGAGCTTCGTACTTTGCCAATAATAAGTTGATAAATTGTTTTCTTTAGTTCATTTTGATGTGTGGGGCCCCTCACCATATAATACTCCCCTTGATTTCCGCTATTATATACTCTTTGTCGATGATTTTTCTCGCATGACATGGTTATACATCTTGAAAAACATGTCCGAAGTTTCACAAAAAATTATTCACTTCTATAATATGATACACACCCCGTTCAATACCAAAATAAAAATACTACGTTCTGATAATGGGGGTGAGTATCTCGATAAGGACTTGAAGCAGTTTTTTTATTGATAATGGCATCATTCATCAAACATCCTTTCCTTATACGCCCGAACAAAATGGGGTCGCTGAAAGAAAAAATCGCATCATTCTTGAAATGACCCGAGCCATGATGTATGATTCCCATGTTCCCATGAGTTGCTGGCCTGAAGCTGTCTCCACTGCTACGTATCTTATCAATCTCCTACCCACCAAGATACTTAACTACCAAACACCTTTTCAGACATTGTCCTCCCAGAACACTGTTCCCTCACACTATGCTCTACCACCCTAGGTATTCGGCTGCACTGTGTATCTCCATACTCCTAAACATGAAAGGACCAAACTTGATCCGTGTGCTGAAAAATGCGTCTTTGCTGGATATGCCATTACACAGAAGGGATATCGATGCTATAATCCCGCACCCCCACAAGCTTCATATTACCATGAATTGCATATTTCTCGAAACTGAATACTATTACACCCAATCTCGAGTTCAGGGGAGACCTTGAATGACCTAAAAAGGGGAACTCTAGATTGGCTGGTGTCATCTCCCACTTGCTCGACGGCTATTCCAACACGGCAAGTAGATGGCGCCGACTGTGCTGCAGCTCCCAACAATGTACCACCTGCGGCATCAGAATCATCTCATGATCCTCTACCGGTGAATGACAAGACACATGTAACAATTTTTTATACCAATGACTAACAATCTAGCCCGAAAACTTGTAATGTACCTGAAACCTACCCTGATATAAATATCTCTGATACAGACACCATTCCTCACACTGCACCTGAAACACATACTGATACTAACATTTTTACTGAACAGCAGCATGTATGAACATTACCACACAGGGTTAAGCGGGGAAAACCTCCAGAACGGTACTCTCCTGAAAGGATACCCCGAGCATCTAAATATCCGCTAAGAACATCTATGGATGGTATATCAGACCTAGCTCAGAGTTTCTTTGTATCTCTATGTGCAGAGCATGTACCACGGAATGTTGAGGAAGCTCAGGCTCATCCAGCATGGAAAGAAGCAATGGTGACAGAAATGAAAGCCCTGGAAAAGAATCAAACATGGGAAAGGTGTGTCATTCCTTCCGGAAAAAAACCAGTTGGGTGCCGATGAGTATTTACAATAAAATACAGAGTTGATGGAAGTGTTGAGAGATACAAAGCCCGGCTGGTTGCGAAAGGTTATACTCAGACATATGGTATTGATTACTCGGAAACTTTTTCACCTGTAGGCCGTATCGATACAATCAGGGTTCTATTCTCCATTGTGGCAACTCAGAATTGCCCTCTTCATCAGTTTGATGTAAAAAATGCATTTCTGCATGGAGATTTGAGAGAGGAAGTGTATATGGAACCCCCTCCAGGGTTCTCTGCAGGTTTCAGGACAAAGTAAGTGTGCAGACTCAAAAAGGCACTATATAGGCTTAAACAATCTCCCCGAGCATGGTTCGGAAGATTCATTGGAGTCATGAAGCAGGATGGTTACCGGCAGAGCAATGCGGATCATACATTGTTCATTAAAAGACGAAAAGGTTTGGTTATGTGTTTAATTATTTATGTAGATGATATGGTGATAACAGGGGACGACACTGAGGAAATGACTCGACTTCGGGAGCATTTGTTCACTCAGTTCGAGATGAAAGATCTTGGCGGACTGAAATAGAAGGCAGGGATATATATCTCGCAGCAAAAGTACATTTTGGATCTCTTGACTGAGGTTGGGATGCTCGATTGCAAACCATGTGATACTCCTTTGGCACCAAATCACAAATTACAAGTGATAAGTGGAACGCCCTGTACAGATAAAGGACAATATCAGCGACTAGTGGGAAAGTTAATCTATCTATCACATGCGCGGCCCGACATCGCCTTTGCGGTAAGCATTGTTAGTCAGTTTATGCACACTCCCCAAGAGCACCATATGGATGCTGTAAGGCGAATCTTGCGATATTTAAAACACACGCCGGGAAGGGGTATAATCTTCTGAAATAATGGACATTTAAATATCCAAGGATATACTGATGCAGACTGGGCGGGAGACTTATCAGACCGGAAATCTACCTCAGGGTATTTTACGCTTGTAGGAGGAAACTTGGTGACATGGATGAGTAAAAAGCAAAATGTGGTTGCTTTTTCTAGTGCTGAAACTGAATTTAGAGGAATTGCAAAAGGAGTCATGGAAATACTCTGGTTACAGAAGCTGTTCAGAGATATCAGGCTACGAGTCAATCTTCCCACACTGCTGCTATGTGACAATAAAACCTCTATTAGCATATCTGAAAAACCCAGTACAACATGATCGGACGAAACACATAGAAATTGATCGTCGTTTTATTAAAGAAAAGCTGGAAGGGGGAATCATTGATCTACCGTTTGTTCGATCAGAAGATCAGTTGGCGGATGTGTTGACCAAAGCAGTTAATGGAAGGACATTTGAAGCTGTCTTGCGCAAGTTGAACGTCGTTGACCCTACCGCTCAACTTGAGGGAGAGTGTTGACTAATTACGAAAATTAAGGAATCATGATTACGGAAATTAAGGAATCACGGTATAAATGCAGAGATTGTGTTGTAAATGTAATTGATCTCAGGATAAACATCATTGATCGTTGATTAGATTTTACAGAATAGTTTCCTTGTATAGAGATAGAACATGTGATAGAAAATGTGTATAAAGTTGGTTGTAGAATGGCTGTATGGGTCATCGAGGAATATAGAATTTTTCAAAACACTTGTTCTTTATTCGGTTGTTTATTGATCTTCTGCTCTTAATTTACACACCATGGGCCAAGCAAAATGTGAGTCCATATCTTAAACATGTTCTAATACCATGTTGAAACTTGGGGTTACATGAGTTGATGTTCATATCCACTCAAAACCTTAAAGCGGTGGGTAGTGGTAACTCATTCTCATATAATCTATATTTTTTTTTTCAAAGTGAACGATGTGGGACAATATTCTCAATAACAACGTTAATAGATGTCCATTTTTCTTTCTAGTTTTTTACGTCAAATTTTTATGCTATCAACCATCATATCATGAGCCAAAAGCGTCACTCTTTTTGGTTTATGTTGTCTTCCTTTCATTCTAGGAAAAGAAAGGACATTACAATAGTTGCCGTCGGTGAACATCAAGGCAAGGTTTAAAATAAGAGGCACGAATTTGCGTCCTCGAGTGCGTTATTAGGCCATCGACCTCAGCCGATAACTAGATTAAAGAAGTTTTAGATGTTTAAATTGAAGGTTCGGATAGCCTGATAGAAACAGGTAAAGGTAATCAGAGGAAAGTTGGGAGTTCGAATCTATCCGGAGGCATTTGTGGAGAATTTCATTGTTTGGCCTCCATAATGCTGTACCCGTGTATATAACATACACTTTCTCTGAATCTATCATGTTCCTGATTTACATCCCTACATTTCCTGTCCGGTCAGGTTCCTGATTTAAATCCCTACACTTCTTGTCCGGTCAGGTTTCTGATTTAATCCCTACACTTCATGTCCGGTCACCTATCTATCGGGTTTCCGATTTATATCCTTACACTTCCTGTCCGGTCACACGTGTATATAACATGTTCTTTGTCTGAATCTATCAGGTTCTTTATTTACAACCCACTTTCGGTGGAGCCGGAGGTGACAGGAACCTTTAATGGTTGAGGTGCAACCTTTTTGAAAGAATCAAATTTTTTAATGTCATTACATGATTTAATCTGAATTTGTATCTTGATACACCTCCCTTGAATGTAGAACCCTCATTAACTGTTGCCATGAGTTGATGAATTCTGTAGAGTTATCAAAAATTAAGTTCTCATTTTAATAATTGAAAATTTATAAATACTAAGTTAAGATTTTTGAAAATATCATTGCACAAAAATATGCAGAAGTTCATCTTTTCATCCCCTTCCCCTCTCTATGTTTATCTATGGTATTACATTTTAAAAAGTCAATTCAAGACTTTCTCTTGTAACGTAAACTAAAAGAAGTAGTTGTTGTATGCCAAGAAACATTTGTTAAGTTGTCATTTCACTAAAGCGTAGAGATATATGCCGATTCTCGATTCTATCATTCTGATTCCGATTCTCTGTCTTTAAACCAAACGTCCTCTTACAATATATTAAATATTAAATATGGTATTTATATAAATCATCAATAACATACTCTTCAATATATAATGTAATCGACTTTTACAAATATTGTTACTCTTCCCTATGAAGTCTATTTCTTTTATATAGCAAAAAAGCATAAAAGAGAAAAATGTTGGGGTTAAAAGTTATAATGGAACACCTGTATAGTTATAATTGTGTACTTTAAAACAAAACCAACCACGCAAGTTTTTTTTTTTTTTTGAGTCATGTCTATAACGTTAAGACCAATGGGCTTTGATGGGTATCGGGAGGGTTAAACACCAGAAATCTCGTGTTCAAAACATGTAAAGACTGTACATGAAAATACACATGGATAAAAACATACTAGATACATATATATACACACACAAACATACATATGGATAGAGGCATACTCTATATATATATACACACACACATACACATTTATATAGAAATATAGTGTGCGCGTGGCGGAAGCTTTATGCATGTGTATAGGTGTGTTTTACGTCCATTGCAAGAAAAAGAAACACAGATTCAAACAAACAAAAAGTGGACCTCTATTAATTGGGTTACATCAGATGCTCAGAAAAGCTGATCTTTAATAAAGTGTAAATGAAAGTCATTTACACTTTATTAGGTTGGCAAATTTAAATTCTTGGAGTAAAAATTTGAAATCCCTCATCTGGAGGTTCTTACCACCTCAGCTCTAAAGAGCATGTATGGATGATGTAAATCAGAAGTCTAGCGGCCTCCTAGGTTAGATACGCAATGGTTCCCACCACCCCAGCCCCAAGGAGCATGTGTGGATGATGTAAATCAGAAGCCCATCGAACTCCTAGGTTAGATACGCAGTGATCGTGTCCCCTCACTGCGTCCCTGGAATCGAACTCTTGACCTCTTAGAACAAATCATAGCCTGAGTACCAACTGGAATATGCCCTAGTGACGTCAAATTCAAATTGTTAAGTAACAGGATATATAGGTGAGCAACAAAATTTGGTTTTGATTAAAGATTCCAAAATTGCCAGCAGAGGGACAGCCTCCAATTCACAAACTTCCTGCCATCAATTTTTTTTTCTTTTTTTGTTCAGCTCTCCCCCCCCCCCCCCCCCTCCTCTTTCCCCACATATATTTCAACATCCATACAAAATGTAGATGAATGATTTCAACAAAGAATGTCACTGTCAACTTTGCTAAATGCTTGACAATATTGTTGAAGGTTTTGCTTGAATATTCGGGTATGTGCAAACGCGAAAACCCTTTAGTCTATTGTTTAAGTAACATTTGTTCTATTTCTGAGTCTCGAGTTCGATTTCTCTCTTCAATTTTTTTTAAAAAAATGAAGAAAAAAAAATTTCGGGTATGTGCGAACGTTCAAACTATAAGGTTTGTGTATACCATAATCTTCCATGTGAACGTTAGATAAGTTGTTCCCATATTCGACGTACCCAAAAGTTCAGCATCAGAGTTCGGCTACAAGTTTTCAAATTGCAAAGTCAATCGGATTTTCATTCTTTTTTCCTAGTTTTAATCGTAAGGTTGTGTAACTTATGATATAACGGTTATATGATTTATAATTAAATCCTAATTGGTTAATTGTGAAGAATTATCTTGAAAGGTTATGTCTTTTAAGTCTAAGAGACGCAAATCTCCATTGAAATGACATATCCATTTATTAAAGGATGATATTCCAAAGGTTATGATAGACATACATTTTGGTTACCTATAAATATAGATGAAGTTCTTCTGATCACCCTGTCATTGTCTTTACTTAAAGTGAGGGTTAGTGGAGAGAAACATACATCTAAGGTTGGGATTGCCTACATCAAAGTTGAAGTTTCCGCTCATCAAAGCCGCTTCCGCTCAATGAATCATGAAGAAATGTACGCTTTTAATAAACATCATCTTTTAATTATTATGAAATGATTGTATTGGAATTTCAGAGTTGCAGAGTATAAAAGATGCGGAAGCATGTTCAGAGCATTTTGAAGAGCATTTGAGTAGCACAAATTGTAGAATTTGGAAGAATCAATTGTAAAATAGAAGGATAGAATTTGGAGGCTGAATTGTGTAAAAAAAATTTCAGACTTTGAGTTCTTCAATAAGAACTTCTCTGTTGGAAATGTATAAGTGTTTGCCTTTTATAAGGCTTGGAAGAGGTAAGACACCTCAAGCCACCAACGGTTAATTCTAACAGCTATATTTCTTATTTACAATTGTTTATTGATCCACTGAGGTAGTGGATATTATGTACAATATATTTGTATAAGTCTTTTGCTACGCTGTGCCTCTGTTTATTTCTTCAGTGCTGCCTCCGAGGTTTCGTATTTGTCTAAGTATTTCAACTCAGCAGTGCTGCCTCTGTTGCGGTTGTTAATCTTTGTTTTGCTCAGCGCAGCTTAGTCCATTTGTTTATGCCTTCACCTCGTCTCCTCAGCTTGGCATCCTTCATTTGTTGTTTTCCTTTAGTGCCTTCACTTCGTCACCTCGGTTCGGCATTCTTTCCTTTAGCTCATTACCTCGGTCTTTCCTCATTTCAGCCCACATCATCACTTCTTCTTTTGGCTTGTGACTCCGTCTAGATTCTAACACTTTTCACCTAAGCTTTATATCAGCATTGCGTCGTTTCACTTCGGCACTGCTTTCTATCATATCAGCATTGCATGTTTTAGCTCAATGCTTCTTCTCAACTCGAGTACTTCTAACCTCACCTCGGCTAGGTACCTCGGTTTGGTACTTCTTCTACTTCTGTCTTACTTCGGCTTAGCACCTCAGTTTGGCACTCCTTTGATCTTTCTGGTCTTTGATCTTCACCTCGGTATGTCACCTCGGCTCGACCATCTGATCTTTATCTGAACTTATCTTTGATCCTCGCCTTGATATGGCACCTCGGCTCGGTACTCCTTCCTTTACTTCAGCTAGGTACCTCAGTTCGGCTAGTCACTGGTTTTTTGTTCACTTCAGCTAAGCACCTCAGCTCGGCTAATCACTTTGTTTATTTCTGCAGACTCTTTCTTCAACACTGCCCCTCAAACTTGGTGTATTTATACAACCAAGATTGACATTTGTCTGCAGCACTTCTTTCAACAGATTGTGTATGTGAAGGTACAAAATTTCTAAATCCTAAAGAATTATTGTTTGCATTTTTACGCTATCAACCATCGTATCACAGATTGTGTATATGAAGGTATAGATTTCTATATCCTTTATTGCATTTTTACGCTATCAACCATCGTAGGGACACTTTAGAGTATATTTAGGGACATAGATAGGCGTAAACGCTATCTACGCCTTAGGTTGACTTTTCACTTGGTTGCGTATGTTATACCGTTATACCGCTGTTTTACATTACAGGTACATATACACTTGATGTGTATTTTAATATCGAAAGTCTTTTTTTGTATTTTGTATTTCTTGAATTTCCTCACTAACACACTAGCACAGAATATCTCTATTATTATGTCATTTATGCAGGTACGTATAGAGCCGGGGGTCTCACTGGAAGCAGACTTTCTATCCCTTGGGATAGAGGTATTGTTTGCCTACTACTTACCCTCCCCAGACTCTAATGGTGGCTTTTGATGTCGTTGGAATATACTGGTCCGGATGCTGATGGTTACATTACAATAGTAGTCGTTGGTGAGCATCATGTCAAGGTTTCAAATAAGAGGCACGAACTTGGGTCCTGTAGTGAGTTATTAAGTCATGAACCTCAGCCGATAACTAGATTAAGGATGTTTTAGACGTTTAAATTGAAGGTTCCGATAACAAAATGACTCACTAAATTGGATGTGTTTCTTATATTGTGAAGTAGCAGTTGATCGACACGCAATTTTCATTGTGAGCCATCAGGAAACAACCTCTATATGTTCCTAACACATGGGTATGGTTGCGTACATCCGATCCTCCATACACCGCTATAAGCGGGAGATTCTAAGGCAATGAGTAATGTTGTTGATATGTTGATAGCGGCAAGAATCAAAATTTTTTTATGTCATTACATGATTTGATCTAAATTTTTATCTTGATACACCTCCATTGAACTGTTACCATGAGTTGAATTATGTAGAGTTATCAAGAATTAAGTTCTCATTTTAATAACTAAAATTTTATAAATACTAAGTTAAGGTTTTTGAAAATATCCTTACACAAAGATATGCAGAAGTTCATCTTTTCTATCTCCTTTCCCTCTCTATGTGTATCTATGGTATTACACTTAAAAAAGTCAAATTCAAGACTTTTTATTGAAACGTAAACTAAAAGTAGTTGTTGCATTCAAAGAAACATTTGTTAAGTTGTCATTTTACCAAGTGTAGAGATATATACCGATTTTGGATTCTATTATTCTGATTCCGATTCTCGTCTTTGAACCAAACGTCTTTTTACAATATATTAAATATTAAATATGGTATTTGTTAAATCATCATAACATACTCTTTAATATATAATGTAAACGACTTTTACAAATATTGTTATCATTCCATATGAAGTTTATTTTTTTTATATAGTAAAAAGTATGAAAGTGAAAAATGTTAGGTTGAAAGTTATAATGAAACACTTATATGGTTATAATTGTATGCTTTAAAACAAAACCAACCATGCATGTTTTCGGCTTCTTTTTTGTTTGAGTCAAATCTATAATGTTAAGACCAATGGGCTTTGATGGGTATCGGGAGGGTTAAACACCAGAAATCTCGTGTTCAAAACATGTAAAGATTGTACATGAAAATGCACATGGATAGAAACATACTACATACATACATACATACATACATACATATGTATGTATGTATGTACGTATATACACACAGACAAGCACAAACATACCTATAGATAGAGGCATACTATATATATGTGTGTGTGTACACATTTACATAGAAATATAGTGTGCGTGTCTCAGGGCATAGCTCAGTTGGCACGCGGATTGAGAGTTGCTTCAAAAGGTACAAGATTCGATTCTAGAACCACGCGCACTGTGGATGCTTTACTGTTGTCTGAGCCAGCTTACAGTGGACACCTTGTTTATGACCTCTACAACCTATGAGGCGGAAGAACTACGAACTTGCATCCTCCACAATGCTCCTTGGGGCTGAGACGGTGGGGGCATCAAGGCCAGGATATCGTCTTTTGCTCCATGAAATATATTGTGTGGCGCCGCTTGTATGCATGTGTATAGGTGTGTTGTATGTCAATTGCAAGAAAAAGAAACACAGATTCAAACCGCAAAAGTGGACTTCTAGGAATTTGGTTACATCACATTCTCGGGAAATCTGATCTGTACTATGGTCTAGATGAAAAGTCATCCTTTATTTGTTAGGTTGGAAAATCCAAATTCTTAAGTAACAGGATATATAGGTGAGCAACAAATTTGTCTGAGATTGAAGTTTCCAAAAATGCCAGCAGAGGGACAACCTCTAATTCTTGGGTGAGATATTACGCAGTGACCCACACAAAGTGTATTCTGCAAACTAGGTATTCGGGCTAGCAGAGGAACACTCACACTGTAAGTGTCTTTGGAATCGAACTCTTGATCTTTTGTATCAAATCTCAACCCGAGTACCAACTGGACTATACCATGAGACGGAAAATTCAAATTCTTAAGTAACAGGATATATAGGTGAGCAACAAATTTGACTAAGATTAAAGGTACCAAAAATGCCAACATAGGAACGACCTCTTATTCACAAAATTCCTGCCAACAATTTTTCCTTTTTGTTCAGCTCCCCCTTTTTCCCCCACAAATATTTCAACACCCTCAATCTTGATTTTTGGCATTCTCAACTTTGAAAGTGTAGTTACTAATTAGAAGTTGATAAAATTAAGAGAATACAAACGTTTTATGTTGACTAAATCAAAGATTTTCAATGTCGAAAAACAAGGAAGCTAACTGAAACATAGACAAAAGGAAATTAGAAGATGTTTGTTAGATGCGGCGGTTTGTTCTCTTGGGAGAATAGTTGTAGTAAATAAGCCAAACCCCTACGATGCTGATTGGAATATACCGTAGCGAGGCTTCGTACTGTTTTATTATTGGACTTTTAGTTATGATTGGTTGAAAATATCGTCTCACTTTGAGAAAAATATATAAATATATGAGTATGATGTACCGCCACCTATTACTTTAAGATTTTAAATAGATATAGGTATCACCTCATGTAAGCTCAAGTTTTAACGTGGTATTAGAGCATGTTTAAAACGTGGACACACACCTTGCTTGACCCATGATTGGTCATTTAATGTCTCCCCTCACTCAAGTCGAGATGTTTATGATTGTCTTATGGCTTGTGATTGAGGGTGTGTTTAAGGCGCGTGTGTATGTCAAACCACGTTGGTATGTGAGGGCAGGTGTTGAGAATATTGTCCCAGATTGAGGGCGAGTTTAAGGCGCATGTGTATGTCAAACCACGTTGGCATGTGATGACAGGTGTTGAGAATATTGTCCCACATTGATCACTTTTAAAAAAATTATATGAATTATATGAAATGATGTACCACCATGCATTGTGTTAAGATTTGATTAGATATATGTCTCTTTATTTAAGTACAAATTCCACGTAAATCTCTTGCCTTGGATCTTTACTATTTTCGCAATTTTAGTTTTCTTTGCACGACAATATTTACATGTCAAATTGGGGATAGGATCCCCTCACCGCAAGAGGATGCGGTGACGCGTGACCGTGTGACACGTGGCATAAGTGGGGGCGATACCACCCCTCCTTGCTGCCACGTGTCGTGCGGTCACAAAAGGGATGAGGAAAATGAGAGTGAAGAGATGTCAACCGGTCAAATTGAAGCTGCTTCGGTTCAAAACATCCTTGTGCACTCAAAAGAAAAAGAAAAAAAAACTTGAACAACAACAACTTTTAGCTCCCTAGGATTATCTTCACCTACTAAGATTTTCTCCATTATCTTTTACATCCACCGACACCACTTTTTCTCTCTAATGCTTTTTATTAAGGGAAAATTATCTTTACCTCCCCTGTGGTTTGGCTAATTCGCCAAAAATTTCCGTGTGTTTTGAAAATAGACATTTACCTCCCCTCTAGTTTGGGTTAAAGTGATTTCCGGCGAACTCCGACCAAACCATAGGGGGTTGTGTTGGCCGGAAACCACTTTAACCCAAACTAGAGGGGAGGTAAAAATATATTTAGCCAAACCACAAGGGAGGTAAAGGTAATTATCCCTTAAAAATATTGTCACAGTTGATTTTTCAATCTATCGTATTATATTATTTTATAAAATAAAATAAAAAATAATAATACATGTATTATAATACCAATATACAAATGTTACGACTCTTATTTTCTTTCCATCAATATCAATGTGAACCACGACAAATTTTACTACCACGATTTGATGACTCATAGATGAAAAAAAGCTAAGAATGTAGTCAAATTCAGAACGCACATTGTAAAACATTATGTAACAAAAATCCATAGGTCCACAACCCATGCAAAAAGCTCATAAATGGGTTGCCAACTCATGATGTGGTGGCATGCACCCATTGGAAGGAAGCAAATATTCTGGACAGGAAGATGTACGATGATACATATACAACAGTGTTGCTATTCTTTTCACGTGGCCATCACATTAGCTTTGTTTGATTGCTTCGTGTTAAGTTGAGCACAAATTTTACTACATACTCCATAAATTTCAGAAATACATGTTAATAATTTAACATGTAGAGATTACATATATAACAAAAAAGTTAAAGTGAACAGAATAATAGATACGCTATCAATAGTTTATCAGACATGAAAGTGAACAAGGATAATGGGACATTGACTGGGCATTCTCCTAAAAACGGCTGATAATTGGTCTATAAAACGTCGTTCTCGCTGCACCAGTCTTCCGCGTTTGCACAGGGTCTGGAGAAGGGTCGGATCGCTTCGCGATCTGATGTATGCAGTCTTACTCTATACTTTATGCAATAGGCTATTTCCACGGCTCGAATCAGTGACCTCAATGTCACAAGCGCAGGTTTAACCAATGGAGGGTAGCTAGGTTGAGAACAAAACAAAAGTCGATGAAAAGTACCCTCTAAAGTGGAGGAGCTAGTGAGCAGTAGTTTTAAAAGTTAATAATTCGAGATATTTACCCTTACCTCCCCTGTGGTTTGGCTAATTCGCCAAAAATTTTCCTTTGGTTTGGCTAAATAGACTTTTACCTCCCCTTTAGTTTGGGCTAAAGTGGTTACCGGCCAACACATACCCCTATGGTTTGAACGGAGTTGGCCGAAAATCACTTTAACCCAAACTAGAGGGGAGGTAAAGGTCTATTTTCAAAACACAGGGAAATTTTTGGCGAATTAGCCAAACCACAGGGGAGGTAAAGGTAATTATCCCTTTTATTAATCACCATAATTATCAGAGCTCTTGAGTACCATCTTTACTGATCTAACAACTACCTTGGAGCAAAATGCCATTTCCTGGCTATGAGGACTTCCACTTTTCCAGTCTCAAGAAGCATTGTGGAGGATGCAAATCAGGAGCTCAGCGGCCTCCTATGTTTGATGAGGACTTACGCAGTGAATCACACAAGGTGTTCCTTGCAAACTAGGCCAAAGTGGAATACTCACACTATGCGTATCTCTAGAATCGAACTCTTGAATTCTTAAAGCAAATAACAACTCGAATATCAACTGAGCTATGCTTAGAGGCTTGATCACCGAAATCATAATTGGCAAAATAATTATCATCATTCAATCATCAAGCAGCCGTGGTACTAACTCATTAATAATTGATCAGCCTACAAAAATACTTATAGCCAAACACTTCACAAAAAGAAAACATACATTTGATAAGTTTCGTGTCAAATAAGTAAGCGTTGGATTTGGAGGGTCATTTTTCTTTCATTCTTTTCGTGTCAAACAAGTAAGCCTTATCACATTTTGGCGACAAATGCCAATAAGGAAACCGCAAGAATGAGCCCGGATCTCCTCACCCCCAAAAATGGGGGTAACAAATGACCCCTTGCCACGTGGCAGGGGGGTGGTGAGGCTGGGTGCAGGTGACCCCTACCCAGCCTCACCACCCCCTCTCCTGCCACGTGGCGGACGGTCACATGGGGGGTGATATAGGGGGCGGTGAGAGGATCCCACCCCGCAAGAATTACAGACCTAATTATTTTATCCAAGACTTACTCCTACAAGGTCACTAGAGAGTAGGGCCTTTACAGTTCTTCTTTCCTTCACAATTCAGAGGGCGGACCATAGAGCAAAGATTCGCTCCACGCCTTACTTATATCCACTATACTACAACAACAACAACATTACCCTATTGTCTTAGATGCTTATGCCTATGGCGGGACATGGAGGGTCGGATGTATGCAACCATGCATATGTCGTAAAAACAGACAGAGGTTGTTTTCCGATGACCCATAATGAACATTGCGTCAAGCTGTGTCGATAAAATGCTACTTCATAGCATAAAAAGCGCAGCCAATTTAGTGAGTCATTTTACTTTATTCTATCATATTTCAATGTCAAATAAGATTGTGTTCTTAACTCCATTGGAAATGGAAACAATGTCCAATATACTACATGGGATGAAATAATGCATGGAACTAGAAATCCATATTGTAAGCAATACCAATATATAAGAACATAAACCACACTATTAAGTCAAAAGAAATTTGCATTTAAAAAGATTTAAACATGTGATGTTTTGGACATGGAGTTTAGTTCTAAATCTCTTGACATCCGTTTACCTTCAACTTACATGTCTGTATAAAACAACAACATCCATATTCAGTATATCCAACAACATCAAAAAATATCGTTAAACTTAAATGTCTGAATATAATCTTTTGATTAATCCAAAGGACTGCAAAATCTGCAATTTTCCTTTAGAATCACCGTTGTCTTAAGAAAGAGAAGACCTTCGTGTGGGGTCTTTTTGTCCTACTTTTGCAAAAGCTGACGCATCGTCTTGATAAGTATCCTCCGTGATTTATTGCAAAAGGAGAATTTAAGGATGTCGGTAATATATCACATGTTCAACTTTATAAATCATCACATTTTAAATGTCACTTTATTCCACCTAAAATGCATGATTGGACAGTCTTGTCTGTATGATGCCTAAACGAAATCATAGAATCCTCCATTGCAAAACTCAAAATTCATGTCAAAATCTGCTCATGCATTATATATGATTACTCAACCTTAAAAGGACTGCATAAAAATTTAGTCTTTGATGACGGGAAGATAATATACATACATACATACATATTTTCTTTATAAAAAAAATTGGGGAGAGGAATCGAACTCAAGACCCAGGGTTGAGATAAATGCTACTCAACCACTAGACCTAAAGGTTTTTCTCTGGAAGTCCTTCCAAGAGAACCCTATGAGAATTTAGAAATCAGACCACCATATTCCCTAGTCTGCAATATTCATCCCGGTCCACATGCACAAATCCTCGGCGCAAGCCCCAATGGGAGGCTCGCACGACTGGCTATTAGGTCAGTGGTAGAGCGCACCCCTGATAATAGCGTCGTTGTGTATGAGCTATATATATATATATATATATATATATATATATATATATATATATATATATATATATATGTATGTATACATACATATATATATACATACATATATATATACATATACATATATATATATGTGTCGATTCTGCATGTTCTAATAGGCAAACATATTCTGAATGGTTACTCATTACATGAAAGCAACAAGGTCTATACCAGCGTACCGCTACCAGCAAACATCTCATGATGCTTGTCATGCCTGTATTAGGCTAGCACGACTCCTAATCAAGAATTTTTCAGACCATAAAACGCCTGATCTATGCTCTTGTTGGCAATTGGAGTCGGACATAATGTGATGTCAAACATTGACTGACAGCATTATGAAGAAACAACATTGTCACTGAAAATTACATGGTAGATTTAAGAATGTTAACCTACTATACATACATCTGCCCTGACAATAACAACTAAGGCAAGTAATCCTAAACTGCTTCTGGTAGTGTTACACTTCAAAAAGGCCCAAAAGCCTCAACTTCCTGATACGATCCGAATGTTTCAGATATTATTGATCAGATCAAGTACACATGGACCCCATTGCCAGAATGAAGAGGCTTAGTTCAGCTCATAAGTCCTTGTGCAAAGCTAAGAGGCGGAGGGCAAAAAGCCTAGCCAGCTAATGTCAGAATTAGGTAAACCGCCTAAACTTACTCAAGCATCCTCTTTTGCAGTCTTTGATGGAACCGGATTTTCTGATGCATCTGAGTCGAGGTTCATCTGTGATGGTGGTGGTACGGGTTGACCAGGCTCTGCATCTTGCAAATCCACATCCATCGGATCTCTTGTTTCAGGGGCCGAATCCGTCTGACAAGCTACTTGAGAGGCGGATTCTTTTTCAATGGTAATGAGGATAGATTCCGCAATCCCATGATTTAATTGGTCTGTCATGGGCGTGTCAGCAGTCATTTTATCTGTATTATCTGGTTGGTCCGTGGCAGTGGCAATGTTTCCCTTTTCCACTTTGTTTTCACTTGCATCATATTCAGATAGAAGATCCAAGATTTCATTTAGCAACCTTTGAACCTTTCTGTTGGATGCCATGGCTGGTAGGATATCTTCTCTAAGGAGTTTGTGCTTCCTCATACCCTATAAGCAGTCATAACATGCAGAATGAAGCATTAAAAATACTTCCAAACCAAGAGAGAGAATATCCCAATATCAGCTAGACCTCATTGTCATCGGCATAATGAAAAGAAGTTATCAATATATAAACAGGAAGAATGTTGTTTATGCTTTTGGTCCATGCAAGTGATGAATGAACTTGAAATTTCTAGACAAGTTCATTTAGAGCCTTTTCCAAACTGGATGTAAATAAGATAAATGCTCGAATCTGTCGCGTACAAGTGATCTCGGGGTCAAAGTGCGAATAGTTAGGCAATTGATTGTATAGCTAATAGAGGCAGCCGGTAATCGGGGCTACATATGCACCATAGTGATCGTCTACTGCTGTGTCTCCACTAACAGCTCAACCAGCAAGCAAGCAGGGTACTTTTTTCCTTTTTTCGGGGGGTTTTGCAAAGGTCAGGGGGCGAATGGATGTTTATTGATAGCTATATTAGCATCTTCGGAAAGAAAAGGTTTTGAGACGTCATTCACACAATGCTGTTATTTTCTTCGAGAAAAGCATCACTGTACAATATATGCATCTTATCTCAAGCTTAAACATAATCATTTATAAAATTATAAACAAACTTGAAGCTGTAACAGAGTTTTCATCAGCAAAATTTTCAGAGCAAATGATATTTAATAAGATAAATGACTTCTTGTCTTTAATGTCATAATCCAAAACTGAGAACAAGCATCTCTGAGAACATATCCAAAGGGCAAGATGGCACTACCTGTTCAAGATTTCTTAACTACAATAATTAATGTTTTGTTTAGTTATTAATGACAGATTCTGTAGATATTGTGAGCCAGGTCATCATTGGCACAGATACAGCTAAATGGCCAATTATATAAACATGCCAGATCGATATGTCCTGCACATAAAAAGACAGAAAAGAAAGTCTCACCAGTATACGAGGATCCCACATCGGTTTCTGATCACAAGATGAAGTTCCTGCCCTCGTGGGAGGACCAAGAAAGCTCTCACAAAGCTCACGTAGGCGGGACTCATCAGATTCTCTACATATGGGTCAATTTTGAATTATCTTCAGAAGATATTCAACATGTCATCTTTCAAATGAACTAAAGAATACTCAATGGTGTGGGATCTACTAATCCACTCTATGCCTCATCTTCCAACCCATTTAAAGAGGGAAGCCTTACAACAACAACATTACCCTATTGTCTTAGAGGCTTCCACCTATACCAGGGTATAGGGTGCCGGACGCAACCATACCCATGTGTTAGAAACACACTGAGGTTGTTTCTCGATGAACCATAATGAAAATTGCGTCAAGATGTATAGATCAACTGCTACTTCACAATATAAGAAACGCAGCCAATTTAGTAAGTCATTTTGCTTTATTCCAACTAGGGCTGTAAACGAGCCGAACGAGCCGAGTATTGCGTTGTTCAAGCTCTGTTCATTTAACTTAGCGAACGAGCCGAGCTTGTTCGTTTATTTAAACGAACATATTTACTTGTTCAAGCTTGGTTCGTTTAACTCACGAACAACATTAACAAGCCGAACACCTTAAACAAACGGTACCAATTACCGAGCTCGAACAGAAAAAGGTGTTCAAGCTCTGTTCATTAACCTTTTATCCGAGCCGAGCTCGAGTTCGAGCTCAAACAAACGAGAAGAACAACCGAACAGCTTGGTTCATTTACAGCCCTAATTCCAACATATTACAAAGCCTTGTATAATCAAATTTCTCTATGTGGCATGATCTTACTAAATTGGTTAAAAGATTAGACACTTGGCTAGAGGATCTTCAACCTAATTAAAAAAACACAGACATTGCTGTATCCACCCAAATAGCAAACCTGATGGAGGAATCATCATAGTGAAGTAGACAGCCCATATGCAATAATTTTGCATACCATACAGACCACAAATTCACTATCTAGTACTACAAGAGAAAAAATCCAGATTTATTGCTGCGCTTCACCATTATTACTCTACATTTGATTAAACCACTATATTAGGCATTCTATTCAACCAAAAAAAGCATGCTCTCTCACACTCTCACCAAGATTCATAAGCAACAGCTCCGCTCTTTTCTCTCTTTATTCTTGCTCTTTCAAAAACATGTCATTTTAAAAGCATGCGTGTAGCTATAAGCAGAATTTAATCTCCACTACGTTGATCAAGTACTGCTTAAGTAATTTCCCTCAATCCCTCACCCTCAACATTTTCATATTTTCACTTTATTTTATTTCAATTAATTCTATTTTATTTTATTTTATTGGGTAAAGGCTCAGCCCCAACAGCATTACCAATAGCAAAGTATGTACTGATACAACCAAGTACCAGATAAGACCCTCAGCATCGTCTCTTATAGTCATGCATGTATCAGAATCGTACAAATTCATTCCAAAACTGAACAGATTTACAGAGAGAGAGAGAGAGAGAGAGAGAGAGAGAGAATATATACAACACACACAGATAGAGACACAAGAAAAATTCAACCCGAGACCTATCATGCTTAAAACATAAATGCTAGGCAGCGACAGACCTTGCTAAAAAGCGAACATAGGATAAAAGACACTGGCGATATTCATTTGGAGAAGCCAACGCCAGAGAAGAGGCCAGCTGAGTTTCCAAATGAGCACGTGTTTGCAAACCATCATCAGTCAACCTGTTCGGGGGGAAGGGGGAAAAAGACACTGGTGAAGCATCAGAGATGAGGAAACAAGGGTACTAGCCTTGGCCAATGGTCAGTTACTAAGTAGCCAAATGTAATAGAAACGTAAAGCAAGATGCAAAAGTTCATGGATTTCATGCGTAAAAATATATAGACAAGTTCCATGTCATGCTTCATGCCCCTTCATGCATTCATAGCGCAAGAGGGATCACCAAAAATTATAAAAGTGAAACACCTCAGTGCGTAAAAGAGTATAAGAGAAAGTTGAATCAGGAAGTAGAAGAAAAACACGGTGTAAGAATGAAGTAGAGCTTCAAGCAAACGTATTAAGATCGCTGTTAAATGGTAAAGCATTAAGGAGAGACATACGATGCAAGCCCCAAAAGATATGGAAAGTTTACGCTGCATAGATAAATACCTGCACCATCCTGGCTTTCTAGCAAGGAACTTCTTCACATCCACTTGCAGTGCAGACAGCTCACCTCCATGAAGAGAACCCAATCTCCAGGAGCTTGAAAAATTAGATGCAGGAAAACAATCATCTGCAACTCTCAACCAGCACATCAGACTGGTATCGAAAAGATAAGCATGACGTGTGGCTAGGACGACAAGAGGTAGCCCTGATTTTGATAATTTAGCAGATATCACCTTGATAGTGCCTGAACAAATTGCAGTCAAACTCATTAGTGACATTCAAACTTTCAGGGATATCCTTACGGCTAGCCTAATGATTACAGAAACGAATATTATGTATGCAAAAGGAACACCAACACCTATGACATGAATAGTCAATTTAAAGCGGCCTCTAGCGGTTTGAGTAACTCAGATGAAAATATTATCTCTGACCTGCAGCTTTAGTATTCGCCTTGAGGTCCGAGGCTATCAAAGAGGACAAACTATCATGAAGGAGACATTTTCTGTCAAACAGATCCCATACATACAAAGACCCCTTCCTTGTAACAAGCAACAGCTTCCAGGCCTCATCACAATCGATAAAAACTGCAGCAGAACCCATCATCATCATCGGCATGGCTCGTCTTCCACACTTTGTGTATATCTTCAGAAGAACAGAAAACTATAAGACCAAAAGAAAAATATACGCGTCTTCATACTGCCACTAATACACTTCAATGGTATAAGTACTTCCACTAATACGCTTCAATGGTTTAAATTAAAAAGTACACTATCATGTTAGTAAGACAAACCCCTTGCACAGAGCTACATGAACCTTAAATAATTGCAAATACAAGGTATTTGCAACACTGCAAATTAAAACAAGGTATCTAAGTTTCTTGTGCTCGAAACTGGTTCAATAATAACACCAAGCAGGTAGTCTCCCATCTAACTCCATACTGGCAGTGCTATATCGTCCAAAGGAAAGAGCTATCTTCATACGTCATTAAGTCAACCAACAAAGTGAGGCACACGCCTAAAACAATAAAAGGCACAAAGCAACATGAAATGGAGTTTATCATTCTAAGGAGGTAAATTTGTAGTTAAAAACTCAGTAAAGTCCATATGCGACGTAGTACACGTACATGAATCCCTCTCGCACATAATTAAAGCTGCTTCATTGAATACGTACAATTTCCATTCATAGATGATTGATCAAAAGCACGTCATCAGTAGTTCTTTTTTTCTAACTTTACAGTTTACTCGCAAGAGTCATGAAAAACAGGAAACTCAAAATATCTCAAGATGATGATGAGGAGGAGGAGGACAATGACGAGGATGACGATGAAGATGACGATGACGATGACGATGGTGCATTATGCATTAAGTATTAAGAGACACACAAGGAGGGTAAGATTTAGGTTATAACTCAAAAGCAAAAAATCAATATAGAAAAGAACAACACCACTCAGGCCTTTTATCCACTATGTGGGCCAGCTATATGGATCAATCATTTCCCGTGCTTAATTTATTATTTTTTGTTTTTGTTTTTGAGTCGTAGCATAAATCATGTCCTTCTTTTGTGTCTCATAATGCCTAATGCATAATATGCATCTTAAAATACGCATCTTTTAAAACTATCATATCCTCAACCATGATTCATGCCTAAGTATCTAACATTCTCACTTAAATCTTATACTCGCTACATATCATAGGCTGCCTGAATCAATTGTTCTCACTGTGCTCTATCACTGAGAATATGTTCCCCATTTGTCATATAACTCATATCTTTTCTTATTGTTTCTCTCCATGTCTTCTTCAATCTCTCTCCCACATTTAACATGCACTTCATTCATTATGTTGCATCAACCTTTCTCCCTATATGTTCACTTCTTATTTCATCTTTCCTTCTACCCACACATCCATATTAACATTCTCATTTCCGCCACTCGCATTATATCTTCATGCTCAAAATTGAATGTCCAACATTCAGACCCGTATAGAAGCGGGAGTCTTACTTTCGTCCTATAAAACTTTTTTTTAACCTTTAAAGGTATTTTCCTATCACAAAGAAGGTATAATGCACTTTTACACTTTAACCACCATGTCTGTACATTATGATTCACATCCTTGACAATTCCTCTACCTTTTTGTAGTATAGATCCTAAATACCTAAAAATCTCACTCAGACGAATCTATTAGCCTCCCAGTTTCACACAAGGTCCCAATATCATTCTTTTGTTCCTAAAAGTAAATTCATATACTATGTCTTTGGTCGATCAATTTGAAGCTCTTTTCCTCTAATGTCTCTCGTCAACATTCCAGCTTAGCATTGACTCCTTCAGTAGTCTCATCCACCAACACATGTCAATTGCAAATAAAATTCCCTAAAAAACTCTATCTTGAATGAATCGAGTAAACTAATCTATAACTAAAGCAAATAAGTATGGATTAATGTAAAAGTGTAAACTCGCTATAATAGGAAACTCTGTGCTTAGTCGTCCTAAAGTCCTTGCACTTGTCATTGCGCTCTCATACACGTCTTCAATACTTTCTATATATGCTGCTCTAACACATTTTTTCTCAAGCAATCTCCACAGGATCTCTCGTGGAACTTTATCATATGCATTTTCCAAATCAATGAAAACCATATGCATATCTTGTTTTTTCTTTCGATATCTCTTTATTAATCTTAGAGGAATACTCTCCATTGTTGACTTTTCCAGCATAAATTCAAATTGATTTTCAGATACACTAATCACTTTGCATAATATTTTCTCAATCACTTGCTCCCAGAGCTTCATTGTGTGACTCATTAACTTATTCACTCTATATTTTCACAATCTTGTATATCTCTTTTGTTTTTATACACAGATACTAAAGTGTTTTTCCAATCGCTTTATTATTTTTTATCCTTTTCAAAGCATCTTCCACCTCTGTTGATCGAACTCTCTTACTATATTGATTTTCTATCCTCTTCAAAGTTACGTAACTAGTCCAATACGAGTTCATCCCCCCCCCCCCCAACTGATTCATTAAGAAAAATTCTCAAAGTATCTTCTCCATGTATCTTTTATTACCTTTTTCTCTACTGAAATCTTACTATCTTTGTCTTTAATGAATTTAACTTAAGTCAAATCTCTTGTCTTCCTTTCTCTCTAACTAGCAATTTTATACAAATTTCTTTCACATTTTTTCGTGTCCAACCACTTATAAAAATCTTCAAATGCCTTTGAGTTGGCTCCACTTATGTTCTGTTTAGCTTATTAGCAAGGCTATATTTTTCTCAATTCTCTCGACTTTTGCAAAGTTGAAGTGATATATAACTAGTTCCCTTAGTTTTTTACTTTGTCTTGCACTTCTTCTTTCTACCACTAAGATTTCGTATTTCCAGGACCTCGACTTTTTGGCTCGCCAATTAAATTTCTCGTTATTTTTTTATCTTTACAGCTACATCCTTCACATTTTATTTGCATCACCACTTGAATTTCTTAAGGCTTCTTATTCTAGTACGACTTTTGTAAAATCTGCTTGCATAACTTCTTACAAATTTCACTATTTTATCTTGGGTTATATAGGCCTTTGTTTTCTCAATCTTCGATGTCAGAATAGGCATCCAACACTATAAGACGGTGTTGCATTGTTAAACCTTCTCTTGTGATTACCTTAAAGTTCTTACAAACTCTTCTATCTCTCCTATAAGTTATGAAATAGTCTATCTGCGAACTTATTTGGTGCATTTTATCAAGTGTATGTCTCTTTTTCTAAAAAAAAATGTATGTCACTCTCAGGTCATACGCTATTGCGAAATCCAAAATTGATCGTCATTCATCGTTTCTGTTTCCAAAAATAAATCCATCATATACCTTATTGTAGTCCTGTTTCTCTTTACCTATATGTCTATTTAAATGTTTTCTTAAAATATCTTCTCACCTATTAAAATTCCATGCACTTCGTCTTCTAAATCTTCCTAACATTGAACTTTTACAGCCTCCTCTAAACCAACTTCAGGAGAACGTACACTACAATAATATTGATTGTTTTTTTTTCAAACACCAACTTAAGGACTATAATTCTATCTCTTTTTTTAATAACACTTACTATTTTGCCTCTTAATAAGGCATTTATAATAACTCTAACTTCATTTTTTGTCTTATTCTTTCAAGTGTAATAGAATTTAAATTCTAAATTGTCCAACATCCTATCTTTCTCACCTATTCAATTTGTCTCTTGCAAACCTAAAATATTTACTTTTCTCCTTATCATCGTGTTCACTATCTCTACTGTCTTCTCTGTTAGAATTCTTATGTTCCATATTCCTAGGCTAATACTTCTACCTAACCTAGTATCTCCTCCCTTAGTATCTAACAGTGTTGTCAATAGCGCGAGGCGCACTGTAGCGCGACGGCCAAATTTTTGTAGCGAACGCTCATCTGAGGCGCATAGACAATAAACTAAAATATTAGATAGCAACATAAACATAATATAAAATTTCATAAGTGTTCAAAAAGTTCAAGCATAGATAAAACTAAAACATAGATAGAACATAAAAACAATTGTTCAAATTGTATAAACTTCCAACATAGCTAAAACTAAAATAATTCTGAATCATCAAACACAAAATCTTCATTTTCTTCATCTGCATGATCTTCTCCATCTGAAGCTAGAAGATCAATTTCTTATTCTTCTTCATCTACAAGCACATGAGAACTTGCATTTACCGAACTTGAACCTACATCCCTAGCAACTTTGGTGGATCTAGTGCCATAAACAGGATCGTGAACACCGGCATCCTTACTAATCGCGCTCCATCTCAATGATGAATCATCATCAAACACATAATTATCATCATCATTGTCTTCATCATCCATTCTCCCAAGTAGTCATTCATTGCTATCATCAATTTCACTGAGGAGAATAGGATCAATCATGTCACGACAATTAAACCGGCGCCTTAAAGTACGATTGTACTTGACAAACACCAAATCATTCAAACGGGCTTATGCAAGCCCATTTCTCTTTTTGCTGTGAAGCTAAAAAAAGAAACACAAAATGGGTAGGTTATAATTTCTAAAATATGAAGTCATATGTATAAGTAAATGTAAAAGATTTACACAAAAAAATAAATTTATAAGCTTACTTGTTCAAAAACACTCCAATTCCTCTCACAGCCAGAGGCACTACAAGTTAGGCTAAGGACTTTAATTGCGAACTTTTGCAAATTTGGAATTGAAGCACCATATGCAACCCAATCACCTGTAACATTAGATTTAGAATGAACTTCACTTAGTTATATGTTATTAGATAATTAAATTGGGAGTAAAAGTGTTGTCTGGTGCCTTCATACTCCTTTGTCTAACAGCCATTTTTGTTCCAAAGAGATTTTCAGCCATTCGATACACAATAAGCTCATCACGAATCTTATCTTGAATATCAAAATCTTCAACCAACCTCTCAATGCAATCATACAAACCCTTCATGATTTCATCATTTTGATTAATTTCGGGATGACTATAAAATATTTCAGGATTCAAGTAATGGCCCGCCGCATGTTATGGTTGATGCAATTGATCATTCCACCTTGCATCAATAATTTCAAAGAGTTCATTGTATTGGTCTTCGTTACCATTAAATGCATTCATTATTGTTTGTTTCGCTCTATCAATGGCTTCATAAACATATCTCATGGCTGGTTTCTTGTCACCATCTACAATCCTCGACACTTTAACTAAAGATACGTCAATTTGAGAGCATATAAAACATTCCTCCAAAAAGTTTCATTAATCATAATGGCAGCGATTCTTTTGCCGCCTGTCTCCTTACCCCATTGGTTGGTCGACCATTCCTCACTTAGGAACATTTTTCTCAAATTATGTTTTTGCATATAAATAGACTTTAATGTAAGAAAAGATGTAGTAAACCTTGTGATGGCTGCCTCAAAAATTCTTTCTTTTCGGTGTATTTTCTCATGATATTAAGTACACTAGTTCGGCTGTATACAAAACCACTCAAGGACATTGCCCACTTAATTGCCCCTTTCACCCTAGGTATCTGGCCAATGTCCTCAAACATCAAAGCGATGCAATGTGCACCACATGGAGACCAATACAAGTGAGGTCTCTTAGCTTCTAACAACTTTCCTGCTTTATTATAGTTAGAAGCATTGTCGGTAACCACTTGAATGACATTTTTTTCTCCAACATATTCAACCATATCATCAAGCAACTTGAATAGGGCAGTTGCATCTTTTATGATGTCAGAAACATCAACAGGCTTAACAAAAACAGAACATTTTAGAGAGTTCACCAAGAAATTGACAATATCCCTTTTGGCAACAGAGTCCCGCCACCCAACGGACATAATAGAACAGCCATACATTGCCCAATCTGCTTCACGACTCTTCACAAACTCTCTCACTTCATCAACTTCTTTAGTGAGGAAAGGCACCCTCAACTCATTGTAGCTAGGAGGCTTCATTGCCGAACCAAATTGCCATATTCCTTCAACGGCAACTTTGAAGCTTTCATACTTTGCAGCATTAAATGGAATTCCTGCACCGTAGAACCATCGAGCAATATTTTGACAAACTTTAGTTCTCAATTCCTTTTGTCAAACATGATTAATGGTTTGTTGTTTGTCTTTTTTTGATTCACAATTTTCTCAGCATTTGGAAAGAAGTATTTATCTATCAAACCTTTTATTCTCGTCTTTTTCAGCATGCTCGTGTTACTTCCAGCACTAGACTTCGGAGATTGATTTTCATCAAGCATCTCACATTCTTCCTCCTATCCATCTCCAAATCCAACATCATCCAAATCTTTAATTCTAGTACTTAAGACAGCTGCAATTTTATTTTCTTCCTTCTTCTTCATAAATTAGATAATTTCCTCACGCACATGAGCTGGACACTTAGCACACTTCAAAGTGTTCCTAAAGCCATCAACTAAATGTTCTTTAACTCCAGTGACTCCCCCGTTCAACACCTTATCACAAAAATTACACTTAAATTCATATATTTTATCACCAACTTGAGCAGCATATTTTCTTGTAGGATCAGCTACGAAAGTTTTTTCAGACATTTTTGAACTTGTGTTTTTTTTGGATGACCTGCCGAACAAGAACAAGGACAGAAAAATCAATGCCTTTAACAATCTCAAGCACCAGACAACATTTATTTTTTTTAAATCAAAACTAATTTCAGATTTTGCATTCTCTCAGAATCATGACCTCGAGAATGATCTCCACTCCACCCACCCACCCACCTCCCCGCCTCCCCAAAAAAAATACCCACAAAGCAGCGCTGTCAACCTTTCAGCCTTAGGAATTCGAATGGATCTATTTGTAAAGGTTATTGCACTGCTCAATGAAAACTGGGTTCAAATTATATCCTACCACTTGTGTCCGTGTCTAAATTTAATTTAAATGAATTAATAGAGGGAGAGAGAACCTTTCAGTATTACTCCCTGCTATGGTTTATGTTTATACCCCTTTTGGAGGAAAAAAGAAAAAAGCAATAAGGAAAATAGTGGGGTTCAAGATAGGAAGAATTTCAAGGTTAAGGAATTCACAGGGTGCATACGACTGTTAAAAAAGGGGAGGCTTGTGGTTTACTGAGATTTGAAGGGATAAAGATGGTTAAGTGTTGTTTCTAACTATGATCTACTAATCTGCTTTGGTGACGTAGTGACTGATGGCGCTGGTGGTGACTGATTGCTCCGGCTATGTCGACCGGCGGTGGGCGATGTCGACAAGCGGTGGGGATGTGTCGACTTTGTTATTTCTTCAGAAAGGGATGTCGATTGTCGACTTTTAGTTTTGACGAAGTCGACTGTGATGTCGACTTTATACTGTAGATTTTTATTTAGTTTTTTCCCTTTTATTTTAATAACCGAAATTACTATTTTAAAAAAAAACTAAAATTACTGAAGCCCGCATGTAGCGCGCCACGTGCGTTCCATATGGGGAACATCCTAGCATTGGCGCGATTTCTTGTTTGATCTAGAATCATGTTTAGTGACAAAATTTTACACTGGCTGTCAATCTAACGCAACCCTCCTCCTTTATCTGGGCTTTAGACCGGCAAGTCAGAAACTTGATCATGCAGAGTTAAAAACAAAAAAAACAAAGAAAAGCAACCAAAATAAATAAATAAAAACATAAGAAAAATGATTGATCCATATAGCCGATCCGACATAGAAAAGGTTTGAGTGTGTTGTAATAATAATGATGCTCAAAAGTGGGAATAAACATGTTGGAAGCAGGCCCTTGGACAAAAAATCGGTGGTATTGTTATTTATAATATGTCTTTTTCCTGTACATTCTTCTTCGGCATATGATGATTAAAAAGTAAACAAAAACATTAATAATGATCTGTGCAAGATACCACAATTGAAGTAACAGAGAACAAACATGACAAGCAACATATAAAAAAGACAATAAGACTAGGAACAAGAGGTCATCACGAAAACAAAAAATGAAATCATTTTGTAAAACAAGCAATTTGATTCATAATCATATTTAGTGACAAAATTTTACACTGGTTGTTAACCTAACGCAACCCTCCTCCTTTATCCAAACTTGGGACTGGCAAGTCAGAAACTCGACCATGCAGAGTTAAAAACAAAAAATCATGACGAAAACAAAAAATGAAATCATTTTGTAAAACAAGCAAGTTTGCCAGCAAAACGGAGAACTTCCACTCACCTGCAGTGCTCCATCTTCACAACCAACTGCCCAAAAGTTGGCATTTCCAGCTAAGACAGTTACCTTTGCAGAAATCCGATCAGTCCAAAGGGTTTGAGTTCCCTGACTGCAAGCAATTTCGGTTTCTTTCAACACTGATGTAGCTGGTGTCCCTAAAAGATTATCGACAACATGTTCTATGGGATGAGCCTCCAAGCAAACTGGCAAAGTTTCTTCCCCTTCTTTCTTATCAAACACCCTTATCAAAAGACTGCCACCGGAAGTTACAGAGTCCTGAAACTTTAACAGTCCAGCGTGCTCTATACTTATGTTGCCATCTTTGCCTGCAGAGGCTGAAACCTTCTCAATGACCAAGCTATCAGTAATAGCAGCCCTAGCAGTGACACCTGAGCGTTCTTTCATGTCGGAGCACCCACTGGCTACTTTCCTTGATGATGCTTCTGTGACAGTGGAGCCCACAGCCAAAACTCCATTTTGATCCTTCCTTTGGCAGGAGGAAATAGAAAGTTCAAGCGCTTGACACTGAGCACCACCAGATACAGGTTCCTGCTGAGCAGGCACCCCAACTGCTTCTGGAATTATCCTCTTTCGACCATCGGGACGTCTATACTCTCTCTGCTTCACAGGACTGGGCAACCGGGGGCTAGATTTTTTTATCTCATCACCTGCAGCTCCCTCACTTCTCTTTCCATCATCATTTTGGAGTTTAGGAACCTTTGTCATAGCCCCTAACTCACTAGAAGGTTTTGGCGCTATCTGCTTCTGTGTGCCATTTGAGGTGGGCTTTTTGTTTGAAGTTTTCTTAACAGCTGCAGCTTCAAGCAAGAGCTGGGCAGGACTTTCTGCTAGGTTGGCCTGCCGACCTCGTACATCACCATAGCGACTCTTCCTTAACTCATCCAGTTCAGCATCACTCAGACGATGTCCAAGTTCACTAATGTCAAAATGAAAAGTAGCCACTGTACCATCGGCAGAACATGCAAATAGTGAATAGCCATCAGGGCTCCTGGAACACAAAAAGAAATACACTAGAACTTGAGACTATCTATGAACAGATGGGAGGAAGGATAAAAGAGCTATTTCATGACTCTATATCCAAATTCCAGAAGTTAATGCATGTTTAGAAAGGATGAGCGCAGGAGTGACTAACCATGACAAATCCACCACACTTAAAGAAAAGAAATGCTTAGCAACAAAAAGAGGTCGAGGACTTGCTGTCGTCCACACTGTTATTGTCTTGTCTTGACTTCCTATTGCAATAATATTGTAAGGCTGGGAATCTTTTACCCCAGTTTTGGAGGAGCCATTCGTCCAACCAAGTGATGTAGATTTCAAGTCTTGATCACTGCTGGGATTTCTCCTAAACATTGAATGATTAAACCTAACTACGACCACCGGAGCATTATGACCTAAGAAGTCAAAAGTGGCGGACCAATCCCCTCTCTCTAAAACAGGGGCAGAATGCCTTGGCTTTTGAAAACCATTTGTAGTAGTAATGAAATGGCCACAAGGTGACCATCCAAGCCTCCTAAAGAACGTATTTCCTACCTGAAATGAAGAGGCGAAAGTTCTTATCTTCAGAAGGCATATAATAACATATGAGAGAAAGTGAAAGATGACCAATTCACGAAATCTATGATAAATTCCTACTCATGCATGCAGTAGAAACACACTAAATATGGACATTTGCATTAATATTAGTGTGTGCACAAAGCCTTATGAATGAGAAGAAAATTGTTCAAACCCATAGTAGAACATACAGATTTTCCCCAGTGGCCCTCAGTTCTGTGAGCAAGGGTCCAATCACTTGTGCGCCAAATAATAACAGTTTTATCATCCGATTGACTAGCTATGAAAGAACCAATGGGATCCCAAGCAACCCCTTTCACCAAGCTAGAGTGGCCTCTGAGAACTGCAGTGCAAATGCCATTGTTCAAGTCCCAAATATGAACTGTGTTATCCAAACTGCCGCTAGCTAAAGATGAGTCATCCGGAGACCAATTAATATCCACCTACTTCAAGCATAAATAAAAAATCAATAGTGATTATCAAGGTGAAATTCAATACAAAGAAGAAATTCTATATTCCACACAGTATTTATTGCAAACAGAAATAATGAATATGATACCAGAAAAGTCCAAATAATTAATTGGCAAATGCACAGAAGAAACAACTTAATTAGCGACTGTATCACTTATTACCACATCCGCAGTGTGCCCCCTGAAAGTCAGGGCAACTTTCCAGTTCTCAATATCAGGTGGTTCTCCACTACCAAATTCTGTCGTCCCAGATCCAGGCTTTCGCTCGTGAATCAGAATCGTCTGATCATCTGATCCAGATGCAACATACCGGCCATGTTTAGCCCACCTAACACAATTGACAGACCCATAATGATCACGGATGGTAGCAAGCCGTTTAGGTGTTGATGCATCAGCTTCCAATTCCCTGCCAACAGTTTTCATGTTCCAAATGCAAACCTACAAATTGAATAACAGCAATATCAGCTCAAGAAACAGAAATGCTAACCACAATACAAGTATCCACAACCAAATGTCACATATTAAGTTTCTCCGTGAACAAAAAAGACAGAAACAAGAGACCATGAACTTTTCTCGTCATTATACACAATTTCACTCTTGCACTGAAAAGGCACCCTACGATGGACAGGAAAGAACCTGAGAGTACATGTCAGCTTAACACCGAGATTCCAAGATTTCATTACAAACTGAAACCATACAAACAATTTCCAAACTTAAACTTCCTAACAGTAAAATTACAGGCAGCCCTCCCATTGAAAATTTGTTCACAGAAGGGCATAAAGGAAGAAGGTGACAATTCCATCTGCAAAGCCCATAATGTCACAACTAACTCACTGCATCAGCACTCTTCAAATTTCTTGAACTTTTCATACTCTGAACTTCAGCAAGACACTGGTTCTAAAATTTAAAAAAAAAGGAAATTCTAATGAGAAATCAGCACCTTGTGATCACCACCGCCAGTGGCAAATCTAAGCCCACCAGGCTGAACATCAATGGAGAAAATCTGAGTTCCCTCATGCCTAATCCAATTGGGCTTTTCTGCAATCATCTGAACTTCTTCTTCTTCTAATGATCCCAATAACTAGTCTGTTAAATTATGAAAAAAACATTTATAAAAAAACTATGAAAAAACCAACCAAAAAGAAAAGGAGAAAACCCACGTCTCATTTACCATAAACCCTCAAAACTCATGGAAAGAGAATTTGAAAGGTGCTGCCTTCTTTGAAATTCCAATGGAAGCCCCATTGGGTTAGTCACAGAATCTTGAGAACGAGAGCGAAATTCAGTTAAAGCAGAAGAAACCAATCGAAAACCCTAATTATTCAGGAAAAGAAACCAAATAATATATTCAATCCACCGTAATTCAACCTGAATTCGACGAAATAAACCATAAGAGGAAAAGAAATGTATTGGGTCAAAGAAAGAAGACTAAGAAAATTACTAAACAGATAATTTAGAAATGATATGCGTGTGTGTGTATATATATATAAGTCTTTGTATACAACAACAAGATTAACCTAGTGTATGAGACTCCCGCCTATTGCGGAGTATAGAGAAGTCGGATGTATGCAACCATACACATGTTACACAAGTTGTTTGTCGATGATCCATAACGAAAATTGCGTCAAGTTGTGTCAATCAACTGTTACTTCACAATATAAGAAGCGTAACTAATTTAGTGATTTATTTTGTTTTACTTCATCATATTCCAAAATGAATGACGACTATTTTTTGACTACATTGTAAATGGAAACAAAGTTTTTGTATATGATAACAATAAATAATATAGTGGTTGATGATAAACTAATGCATATTGGTTAATCGCTAACAAGATCATGGCAATTAAAATAAGTAGTCTGCTTAAACCCATCTGTTGATCATACGGTTATTTAACTTAAACATGGAGTAATTCTCAATTTTTTCCCCTAATCAAACTAAAACCAGCAAACATGAAACTAGTTAATATATTGCCCATCATAAAAATTAACTTAGTTAGAAATGAATGCTAATTAATAAAACCGTGTCTTATACAAAAGTATGAGATAAAAGGATGTTTTCCGGTGCACCTCATGCGTTTACACAAAGTCTGAGAAAAGCCGGATCGCTTCGCGATCTGATGTACGCAGTCTTACCTTATATTTTGTGCAAGAGTCCATTTCTGCAGGTCGAATCTGTAACCTTAAGATCACAAAGCATCAATTTTATCAGTTGTTTTAAATACCGTCCTCAAAAATATAAGATAGAATATAAAAGAATTTTTTTAAAAAAAAAGGCAAGAAGAAGAAAGCCAAATGCTACTACTAGTCTACTAGTTCATCTATTAAGGGAATAATGTAACCGTAGTTTTTTTTTCTTTGTCTAAAGTTGCAAGGTCAAGAATGCTGCTAAGCGAAATCTTACGCATATGAAAAAGGCAACGTCCGATTTATAACAAATATAAATTACACGACATACATACATATATATATATATGTAAGTGCATAAACATATAAATGATATTGCAAGAATTATAATATACGTATATGTATAGCATATCCCTTTATGATTTTGTATATTCAATGTAACATAAAAATGGATATACATATGTAAAGGTTTGCTGATTCCCAAGGATCAAAATGGAAAAAAGATCCAAATTGAAAAGATTTTCACTTTAGTATTCCCCTTAGGCAAGAGCTTGTTTGTTACCTAACATGTAAAATCACGAAATCTGAAAAAGGCACATCAAAACTCAAACAACAACATATATCCAGTATGTTTCAACGACAGTAAAAGCTATAGTTAGATTTTGTGAAGGGGGAGAGACATGAAAACAATACCTCTATCTTAAAGGATAGAGAGTTTGCTGAGACCACCGGCTCTATTTGATATTAAAGCTCAGACCAAATATTTAAATATATATATATATACACACACATATATATGGAAGAAAATATATATATATATATATATATATATATATATATATATAGGTCGCGACATTGAAATCAAATTGTCTAATAAAAAGGGGAAATTTTGGCTTAAGAACCACTAAAATATTAAAATTATAGATCAGGGTATCTATATTAATGATTATTATAAAGGATTCAAGTAAAATCTAAAATTTTAAAAAAGAGCTAAACACCCTTGACAATAATTTTTCTACTGCCATATTAACTACAACAATCATACTAGTATATAACAACGACAACAAAAGCTATCTCTAGAGTCTAGAAAATGTGAGAGGCATGCAAACAATACATCCATCCCAATGAATAGAGAGTTTGGTTCTAGTGAGATCCTCGTCTCCATATATACGTGCATAGATACCACAACAATATGAACATAGTGTGCTAGTGTACTAGTGAAGAGATTTAGTAAACGCAAATAGAAAGCTTCCGATAATAGAATAGTCATAACAGTGTATATTCACAAATAATGAAAGTCAAAGACGATAACAAAAAAGTAAAAAGTCAACATAAAGTGTAAAGAGCATCTAATCCCGTAAATATATTATAAGATGTTCTTATATCATGCATAAAACTCGTTATCCTTTATACTCTGCATCTATGAACTCCTATCTTGAACCATGTCTTTAGAGAGATGCAAATCTAGTATGTCATGCTTAATCCGCTCATCTAAAGTCATTTTGTGTCCGTATTTACTCCTCTTCCCCTATATAGTGAGGCATTCAACTGCTCTGATAGATGTCGTTGTCTCTCTCCTTTTGACATGCACAAATTCATCTTAGTCTCTCATCCATCTTATCTGTTATACTAGTCACTCATAACATTTCCTTAAATACCTCATTTCTTATCATGTCTGGCCTTGTATGCCACACATCCACCTCGGCATCCTCATCTATGCCACTTTCATCTTTTGCGACTGTGTCCTTTTGATGATCCAACGGTCTGTTCCATATAATATTGTCGGCCGCACTGTCACCCTATCAAAATTTTTCTTTAATTTAGTTGGAAAATTATTGTCACGCAGCACTTTCGAGGCCTCCTTCACCTACACCAGCTTGCCTGAACTTGATATGCTATGTCACTATCTGTGTCCCCATCTTGTTGTATAAACGATCCTAGGTACTTGAGCTTACCCAACTGTGGGACCACTTGACTCTCGATAGCGACCTGACTATTCTCACCGTCGGCTATGCTGCTAAAGTCGCAGTAGAGATACTCGGTCGTAGAACGAATAGTCCTTAGGTCTTTTCTCTCTAAAGCACCTCGACACTCCTCTGGTTTCATACTCGGGATATGTCTACTTTCTGCTACTAATACAATATCGTTAGCAAAAAGAATACACTACATGACTACCTCTGGGTCGTCTTTGACAACTCGTATAGGACAATTGCAAAAAGAAATGGGCTCAAAGCGGACCCTTGATGGAGGTATACCTCCACCTGGAAGAAGTCTGTATTCCCCACAGGCGTGCGAACCGTTATTTTCGTCATACCATACATATCTCTAATTATGTCTATATACTTCATATGAACCTCTCTTGCATCCAGACTATCCCAATCAGTCTACGTGACACACTATCATGCGCTTTTCAAGATTGATGAAAACCATATGTATATCACGCTTCTTCTTCCTATACTTCTGCATCAATCTCTAAAGAATGTGTATCACTTCCGTAGTTGACCGTTCTAGCATAAAACTAAATTGATTCACTGTAAACTGAGTTTCTCCCATAATTTTATTGCCAATTACTTTCTCCCATTACTTCATAGTATGACTTAACAACTTAATCTTCGATTTATGTTGATTCCTCACTTGCTCATTTCTCATCTATGTCACTAAGCTGAAAGCAAGCCATAACAAATGATATGGTTTAGGCCTTATAATGGCCTGAATCTTATTCAATCAGTGAGCTAGATGAGAAATGAACAAATGGGGAATCAACATAAAATCCGCACTGCCGTACATGTTTGAATTTTGGACAGTCAATTATGAGTATGAACAAATGATGTGAGTGACAGAAATGAGAATGTTAAGATAGATGTGTAGACATATAAGGACAGATAAAATAAGAAATGAACCTATAAGGAGAATGGTTGGGGTGACTCCTATAGCAGAGAAGATGAATGTGTGAAGGTTAAGATGATATGAGCATGTGCCATTATGCAGATACACCTATTAGGCAGTGATAGACAATAAATGATGTAGAAAGGAAGACCAAAGTAACATAGATAGAGACAATAAGGAATGATGTGACTTATATAACAATTGAGCGACATATGGTCAGTGATAAAGTACAATAGAGACAGTTGATTCGTGTCGCTGATGTCATGCAGAGGTTACAAGATTTAAGTGAGAATTTTATGTACCACTATTGAGATGATATGATATTTTGGAAAGAGTCGTATTCTAAAGGTGCATATTATCCATTAGGTACTAAGAAATACAAAAGGGATGTAGGATTTAGGATACGACTCAAAAAATAAACAAAACAATAAAATAAAATAAATAAAACGCAAGAAAAATGATTGATCCAATAGCCTATACCACATAGCGTGAATTTTCACGCTTGAGCGTTGTTGTTAAGCATCCCAAGAGCACATATGCTTGTTTAATTCTCCTGTTGAAGATTATTGTGTATGCATTTTCAGCTAAGACAATCATATATGTTTCATTGTTTATGTGTTTGATTGCACAGGTTCAGTCACTCTACAGCTGTAGGCCATATTCCAGATTCAATCAAGCACCTATACCATCACCCATACTTGAACTGGTCAGAGACTCAAGAAAATCAGAAGCAACAATGGTTCGACAAGTTTAATGTACATGTAATGCAATTTAAATTTATTGTTAAATGCTATATTCCTACTAATATAATTTCCATTGCCGATGGACATATATTTTATCCGTCGATCTATTCAATTCTGAAATCATGCCTGCTATTAATGTGGGTATTTTGGTTTCCAGAGTGGGGTGTTACAGTTGGAACATGAACGAGATTCAGTGGTACGGAAGGAATTTAATTATATGACAGGTAAGCGATTGAAAGGACTGTCAGTCATCATCATCATCCGGACCCAGTATATCCCAACGACAACAAAAGCTATCGTTAGGGTCTGGGGAGGATAAGTTGTAGGCAAACAATACCTCTATCCCAAGGGATAGAGAGTCTGCTTCCAGTGAAACTCTGACTCTATATCTACCTGCATAAAAATGGATGTCCGAGAATGTTTTAAAAAAGCTACAAGACAGGAGGGTAGAGCGGGCCTTCAAAAGTATATCAGCCAAGGCCTTGCAGAATAAGATGAGGATGGTAAGATTGTTCCAGGCCATTGGAACAGCTCTATATCTACTGTTCATTTGGTAGAGAAGATAGTAAACTACGAATACACCCTATTTATTTTTGGGACTATTCATCATTTGTATGTAATTCAACTAACTATGAATCATTTGTGTAGACACGTGAATATGCTGGAGTGTGTCCGACGCCTATCCAGGTGTTTTTAAGGTCGCATTAGTCACCATGCCAACCGGCCAGGGACGTGAACGACAGGGAATTGTCAAACCTGGGTCGGACGTGTTCTTTCAAACTGTTGGCGGAAGGAAAAAGGACAAGTCCAGCTAGGACAGTCGCAAACAAGTTGTATGCCAAGGCATCATCGTCTGGCATCCATTCGATGGGGGCTACTCATTATAGTCCATCAGCGCCTGAATTACAAGAGCTCATTCAGACACAACGATAACATCATTAACTCATTGACTTAGAGACTCTCGTTTATGGCAGGGTATAGGGAGTCGGATGTATGCAACCATACCCATCCGTTAGAATTATTGTTTTCCGATGATCCATAATGAAAACTGCGTCAAACTGTGTTGATCAACTGCAATCGCAACCAATTTTAGTGAGTCATTTTGCTTTCTTCCATCATATTCTAAAGTCAAAAAAGTGTGTGTCATTGACTCCATTAAAAATGAAAGCAAGCTCATTCAGACACAGAGGAGGGAAATGGAAGACATGAGGGCTGAATTAGGAGCGGCCAGAGAAGGTAATGAAAGAACTCGTCAATTAGAGGCAGACGTGCTTGCAATGCGTAATCAGATTGATACTTTATGACAAAATATCCTTGACACTTGTGGATCTGACTGCAGGCCATCACAGTCTCGATTCAATCCATGTGATCAATCATGGGGTGGTGCTGGCACAGGGCTTGCTGCATAGACACTGCTATGACTTTCCTTCTTTACATGTTGATGAAGCCGGATCTTCACCAAGGGTCAAGATGACCTCAAATTAACGTCGTCAGCTGGAGAAAAGAAAGTAGCTGGAACAACTTCCAAAATATCCTGCACAAGGAAGCACATATCAGAGGTCCCGGGGGGTTGGCCCCGGGAAACCCTCCGACGCTCAAGTCAGTTTGGGCCATTTCTCACTGAGAATATAATTTAGAAGGTGAGTTAAGTGTTTCTCACAGTATGAGCTGAAGAGCAAAGTGTATGAATTTTCTTTGGGATGTGAATGTTTTGATTCCGGATCCCTCTCCTCGTCTGTATTGGCTTGCTTTTATTAACCTTTTCCCATCTTTGGCCTCTGATGGCGGATGAGATGTTTACTTGGGGCAGAAAGCCTAGGACGTCGTAGGTCTGCTGATGTGACCAGTAGACTGGCTGATGTGACTAATAGACCGGCTGTTGTGACTTTGACGTGTACAGGCTGAATAGCCAGCTGTAGTCACTATATTTGAATTGCACTTATGCCTGATGTTTCCTCGATGTAACGTTGTGCTTGATTCCTATGCTGAAGTGCCCAACTAAGCCTTGCCGAAGTGCAAGGTCGAATCTAGCCGAAGTAGTCTGAAGTACGGCACTTGGACATAAGCTGAAGTTGGTGCCGAGGTGCAAACCTTGGTATATTCTTCGACAATATAATGAGTGTTATACAGCTCCACTGAAGTGCAGCCAAGGCTGAACAGCAACGCTTGGGCGCTGAACTGCTGAACAACAATCCTTGTGCGCTGAACTGCAGGAATTATACCGTTGACTGGTGCTGACTAACAGACGATTAATTATGGTTTATCACATGTTAAACGATTTCATGTTGTGAATTGAATATTAATTGTTGCATATTTGTACTTCAATAGTGATGGGGCCGAGATCCTCACCGGGTGAATCAGAGGTGATCCTTTTGGTTTGTCGTTAGTTCTCCGTCTAAATCCGTCAATTGAACCTGAGAAGGAAGAGAAACATTAGAGGTCCAGGGCGCTGCCCTGGGAAAACCCTCCGATGCTCAAGTCAGTTATGAGTGTTTTAGTAGGCAGTTTATGCTGGAATAAAGGTTTAGAATGGACATGTCAGATGTTCTCAATAAGAATAGATCTGTTTTGGTCTCGACTGAGATGCCATTTTGAAGATGGAGTTCTTTCCCTAGAGAAGAAGGCTCCAAAAGTTGTAGTTGAAGCTTGGGATCAAGTTCCCTCTCCTCCTTTCGTCTGGAAAAGGTCTATTTATATAACAAGATGATGAGGTCTGTCCCTCCGCCCGATGATGGGATTGAGACGTGTCTGAGATGGCTATCTTGTCCGCTGCAGGTGCTCAGTCTGATGGGACAAGTGCCTGCGACTGCAGCTGTGTCAGTGGCTGACTCTATGACATGTAGGCCGGCCAACAATGATGACATTGTACTTAGCCAAGCGATGCTTGACACCTGGAAAGCACTTTGCAGAATTGTCTTGGTGGATCCCAGATGGCAGTTGATAATATCTTCGCTGATCTTATCCGAGATACTCTGAGCAACAGCCTTTATGAGAGCAAGGCTGAGGCTAGAGCTCGGTGCTAATAAGAAACTGAGGCCGAGCTGTTCCGAGGCCGAGCTGAATATGCTTCTTTTAGAAGTTGTGCACTGTTGATTCCTTTTATTTCCTGAGGTTGACGAGAAGCGGTTGCCTTGACTATTGCAGTAATGAGCCGAGGTACAATATGCCGAGCTAAGGTGCCTCATGGGCAATTAGATATAAGATGTAGTTGGGCAGAATAGCCAGAACTGTTTTTGCCTTTGAATATAAGGACGGCATGGTCGAACTGATTCAGGTCTGTGGCTGAGCTGATTAAGAGTTATGCTTGTTTGATGAGTTCGTCTTAACCATTGATGATAGTAGCCGAAGCTGAGGCGCCAAGGCTGACTAGTCAAGTAGCTGAACATGAACTATGCTGACTGTTTGACTAACTGATAATTTTTGTCTTTTATGAGCAGAACAGATTTTGGCTCATCAAATAGGATTATGTATTGTGTATGGTTATCTATGGATCGTATATTTCTATGGATACAATTTGCCAACCAGACTCTATCGATAGTTTATGTTGTTGTTGGGATATAGTGGGTATGGTTGTTATTGTTATATCCATATTTAGTGAATAGGATCCTACTTTGTGTTGGATTTTGATTGGAAGGGAAATAAAAAAGCAGGGATGGATTGAATTTTGCTAAATTGTGACCGGAATTTTTTTCCGACGGCCTGTCACTGTGAAAGGTTCAATATAAATGGTATGTTCACATCAGCATGCGGTCACATGAAACGGTCACAATTTTGCAGCCGGAAAACTACCACCGTCTAACTAATTTAAACGGACCATTTTTTTTGGAACACAAAACGCTCACAGTGCCCGTCGCAAAATACGTACCGTTTGAAAGTTGTCATAATCTCGCAACTGCCTACCGGTCTCAATTTGGGATAGGATCCCCCACCGCAAATGGAATGTGGTGACGCATGACCGCACGACATGTGGCAGCAAGGGGGTGGTGAGGCTAGATGAGGGTCACCCGCATCTAGCCTCACCACCCCTTTGCTGACACGTGTCGCGCGGTCACAAAGCGGTGAGTAAAGTGGGGTTAAGAGATCCCAACCCCTCAATTTTGAGTGGCATATTAGACACCCATTAACTACTCTGTGTAGGTCACATTTTGCGACCGTTTTCAAAAAGTTTGCAGTCTGGATTTAGAGTTAATTTATAGTTAGAGTCATACTTACAAAAATGCGTTTCCAGTATACTATGTTCCTGCATTTGTGTAGGATCCGAAGAGGGGATGGATCGCTTCCCGATCTGATGTACGCAGCCTTATATGTTGTTTCCGCAGCTCAAACCTATAACCTCAAAGTCAAAAAGCAGCAACCTTGTCAGTTGTTCTGAGGTCCGCCTTCAGTTAGAGTCATACTTATATACTACGCTGTCTCACTAGGCCGATCCTCGCATCAAGTCCTTAGGTCTCTCACATAATACCATTATATAACATTACAGAACTTATCATTGACAATGCTACTATAGATTTGATAACCATAAAATGCTAGCTTTCCAAGCTTCATTTTGCAGATCAAAGATGGCTAACCCAAGATAATTAGATCATCGAATGATCTGATTTATATCTTCCACGATACTTTATAAGACTGAAGCTGTGGAAATCCTAGAGATTAGAAATTAGACCTTTTGCGTCCAAGGTATCAAACAATAGCGTTTTTTATGGTCTAGCAATTAGTATCAGTCACTTCTTGATCAAATAGGATATTGACAAACCTAACAGAAGACATTAATGTTATTATGGTCTAGAAGTTAGTATCAGTCATTCTTGATCAAATAGGATATAAAAGACATAACAGAAGGCCGTACGAGCAGTTGGTTGTGCTTAAATCAATAGGGGATCCATTCTCATTTACCTATTATTTGTCTGTTAAAGTAGAACTATTATGATGGATAATTGTTATTTTTTTGGTATGTTTTAAAACTCTATAAAACCTTGTAATGTGATGTACATATATAACGGATTGGACAACTAAAATTCATTCCATATATTCCAATAATAAGCACCTCTTATAATAGTCTACGTATAAGCACACTAGTTATATACCTTTTACTGTAGTTCTTCTTTATCTAATAACAACAAGAACATTATCCCATTGCCTTAGAGGCTCCCGTCTATAGTAAGGTATTGGGGATAAGATGTACTCAATCATACCCATGCGTTAGAAACACACATAGGTAGTTTTCCGATAACCGATAATGGAAATTGCGTTAAGCTGTGTCGATCAACTAATACTTCACAATATAAGAAGCGCAACCAATTTAGTGAGTCATTTTGTTTTATTAATCTAATGAAAAAGTTAATAAAGGTGGACATATTTTACTTCTTATAGACTCTATCTCATTAGAGGCTCCAGCCTATAGCAAAGTATGTGAGGTCTGATGTACTCAACCATACTCATGTGTTAGAAACACACAGAGGTAGTTTTTCGATAACCGATAATGAAAATTGCGTCAAACTGTATCGATCAAATGTTACTTCATAATATAAAAAGCGCAACCAATTTAGTGAATCATTTTGTTTTATTATCCAAATGAAAAAGTTAACACATGTGGACATATTTTACTTCTTGTCAGACTTTATCTCATTGGAGCATTCCGCCTATAGCAGGGTATGGGGGATCGGATGTACTCAACTATAGACATGTATTAGAAACACACGTAGATTGTTTCACGATGACCCATAATGAAAATTGCACTAAATTGTATCGGCCAACTGTTACTTCACAATATAAAAAGCGCAACCAATTTAGTGAGTCATTTTGTTTTATTACTCAAATGAAAAAGTTAATAAAGGTGGACATACTTTACTTCTTATCGACTCTATCTCAATGGACAAAATTGACTGCCAAGATCATTGAAACTAGTGCAAAATAGAAGACAAATTGCAAATTTAACGGGTATCAAAGATATATCAACTACAACAACACGTACCCAACATCTCAGTTGTATAAAAACATTAGTATCTCAGTTGTATAAAAACATTAGGCCCTGCATGAAATTCTTGGAGAAACTTGAATAACAAGTCATGATACAACAAAAATCACACAAATATAGGAATCTGGATTAGCAATGAAGCTGACAAATTTCCTCCACGCACAGCCACCAAAGCCACACGATCACTTCTTCAAATAAATGAAAGAAAATTCATCTGCTTCATGTCTCCATCTCAAGAATTCCCTAAAGCCCTTATTTTTAACTGCATGGCACACAACTTCAAGAGCAAAATTCTTTCACATCTCATGCCTAATATATAGTAGTTCTTGTGCTCCAGAAATAACTAATAGTCGTCCTAGTAGTTATTTTTGGAGCATCACACCTCCAACATTAGTTTTTTTTGTGCTCCAGAAATAATTAATAGTCGTGATATTAGTTATTTTTGGAGCATCACACCTTCAACATTAGTTTTTGTGCTCCAGAAATAACTGATAATTATTATATTAGTTATTTTTGGAGCAATTTGAAATTGAAGGAATCTCATTTAATAGCCAAACATTTGGTCCATTACTCAGTTAACATTCAAACGTTGATAAAACTCACTTAACAGCCATTCTTTTTGGATAATGACTCATTTACAGCCATTCAACCAGCACCAGCCGGTCATCAAAACATATATTAAAAAAATACAAAGAAATAGGCACCAGCCGGTCATCAACCGATTGAATGGCTGTAAATGAGCTATTATCCAAAAAGAATGGCTCTTAAGTAAGTTTTATCAATGTTTAACTGTTAATTGAGTAATGGACCAAACGTTTAGCTACTAAGTGAGATTTGCTCGTTTTGAAATGTATACATATCTTCGCGTCCCCTATTAATGTAATCCCTTTTGGTTGTCTAAGCCATCAAGAGAGGGGTGAGGAGAATGGCCATCTCCAAAGGATCTAACATGATCTTTGAGTGATCTTTTGTGTTTGAAATCAGATCCACAAGTGCAATACCAAAACTTGCCACAATTTTTCTCATGGGTTCTCCAGTCTCCCTTCACAGCAAAAGATTTCCCACATTTTCTGCAAATATATTGCTTAGAACCATGCTTTCTCTTATAGTGAGTTTGCAGTGTTCTAAAGTCCTTCATAGGCTTAGCTCTTGGATGATTTATGTTGTTCTTGCAGCCTTGAGCACAGCAATAGCATGGCAACCTCAGCATTGCTGATGGTTGTGTTCCTCTTAGGGAATCTGGTCCTTTTCTGAACTCTGAACCATGCCCCCACATATGCATCTAAATGTAAGAAAACGCAAATTTTAAAACTATGCAAGTGTAGCTATGAAACATTTTAATATGACTTTTTAATTAATAAAAAGAGCGTGCTCAGTACACCAGACTCTACGCTTGTGCAGGGTCTATTGAGGGGTAGGATCATTTTGCAATCTGTTGTATGTAGATTTACCCTACACTTTGGGTAAGAGTTGTTTTCGCGGCTCGAAAACAATTTTACCAGTTGCTCCAAAGTCCGTTCTGTGAATTTTAATTAAAAAGAGATAGATAAATAGATAAGTATAACCAATTCGTAACCTTTTATCTAGTAAATACAGGAGTACTACAAATATGTTATGTTGCAAAATATTTTAGGGTAAAATATAAGGTTTCTTACGTCCTTCATGTTGGTCTCCTACACAACATTCTAGTACATATGCAGAGTAACATGTGTAACAATATTTTGAGTTACTTTTAAAGTAAGTAATTACTAGTGACATGATAAATTTAGATATTTAAAGTTGAGCCGTATTATGGGTCATCGGAAAACAAACTCTCTGTGTTTTTAACACATGCGTATAGTTGCGTACATCCGATCTTTCATACCCTGCTATAGACGGGAGCCTCTAAGACAATTGATTAATGTTGTTCTTATGGTAAAGTTGAGCCGTATTAGTCCTAAGATGAAGTCAAGTGTACAGTTGTCGTACATTTAATGGTGGCATTGTAAGTTACTCTTCTGTTACATCAGGGCCAAATTATATCTTATATCTTCCTTAACTTAGAAAACAAAAGAGAAAAACGTATCATAGGAAAACCGTGATATTTATATGGGATCAATCTAAGAAAGCCCTAACAATAAATTTACTTTTTATTTCCAAAAATCATATGAGGTATCGTTTTATACCTCTATTTAATATAATACGAACTATTTATAGGACATTACTGGTGCATTAGGCTTACGCGTTTGCGGAAGTTGTTAAGGTGCATTTTACTACTTTAGGGTAGTTTTGACTGATAACATTACTGTGAATTCAATAGCAGTACCTCCTCAGTACTTTTTTCTTCTCACAGATACGTATGCCGTTGACAAAGGATATTTAGACAAATTTTGAGAAAAATAAACCAACCTATATATGTTTCCTACATACCCGATGAATCGATTACGAAAATTTGGACAAAGAAAGTCATTGTACAGTATAAATAATATAAATAAAATGAAGTGAACTTTTTTGACATTTGGACTCTTAAGATTTAGCTTCTTTGTTTTCTCCAAAGAATATGTAATAAATAAGTTTTTTTGGGTGCGCTGAACATTTAGACTCTTAATTTTAGAAGATTTCTATTTGTGTTTATTAAATTCCTTCACTAGTACATTAGCACATTATGTTCTTATTATTGTGTCATCTATGCAGGTACATATAGAGCTGGGTTTCACTGGAAGCAAACTCTCTATCTCTCGGGATGGAGGTATTGTTTTCCTGGTTATCACACTTTCCATACCCTAGTGACATATTTTGTTGTCGTTAGGATATATTGGATATAACTGTCGTTGTTTGGGTGCGCCGAACACTTTTTTCCCACAAGGTGCATTTAACGCTTTAAGATTTACTATTTACTTTCATATAGAGAAAAGCACTAGATTTGGGCTTTTGAAGAAACCTTCAACTATAAGCCACTCCTACAAATCTCAAACACATCCACGTTCGGCTCTACATACATGTTTCATGCTACAATTATAGCATTCGACACCATCACTATGTTCTTTTCTATAAAATAAAATAATATAAAATAAATCACTGTGTTTTGAGAAAATTTAAGAAAGGTCTACCTAACGGCTTTGGACAAGAGTAAAATGGCATTGGTCATGGTAAGGACATCATTGTTCGCTAGCTAGACTAGAACATGGTGTATGAAACTATATATAACATAAAAATTTAAAGAATTAAGTTATTACTAGGTAGAACAGATCTAATAAAATGATTTTATTGCAAATGCAATTGATTGAGCAGCATTTTGAAATGACAAAAGCAACAGATTTGATGACGGTTTTATATAATTAAAATGATTATATCAAGGTACTATATTATTGTAAGATTTATTCCTGAATGGTTGTCATGTTTCCAGCCAAACGGAAGTGAATGTTTTTTCAATAAGTTTGGAGTTCTTCTTAACCTTGTTCTAATTGTAATCTTAATCAGGCTAATTTGACTATGTAAAACAATTTCCATTTCCAATGAGTCAAAACACACTCTTTTTTGACTTTGGAATATGGTGGAATAAAGCAAAATGACTCACTAAATTGGCTGTACTTCTTATATTGTGAAGTAGCAGTTGATCGACACAACTTGATGCAATTTTCATTATGGGTCATCGAGAAACAAACTCTGTGTGTTTCTAACATATGAGTATAGTTGCGTATATCCGAACCCCCATACCTCAATATAGACAGAAGTTTCTAAGTCAATAGAGTAATGTTGTTGTGTTGATGACTATGTAAAACCAAAGTCTGTTAAAGGTCCTTAGAGATAATGAACTAATAATCTTACTCTAGAAATTGTATACATCCCTAAACCTTATCGATAGTTTTTGTTGTCGTTGTGATATACTGAGTATAATTGTTGTTTTTGTTAGCTATTTTACACATGAAAAAGAGAAGATGCCTGAAAAAATAAAGTTACAGAATCCACGCCCCCCCCCCCCCCCCCGACACAAACACCACTCACCCACAGAAAGGTCAACCACCAAACGTTGACTTCTTTGCAAACCTAATTATGGTTATGCTCATATGGGATCTGCTCACTGAGTACTCAGCTGATGCATTCTTTATCCTTTGGCTAGTGATAAACAACTAGTTTTTTAATTAAAGTATAAACATCATTTATTTATCTATTGGTGAAGAATGATTAAGGCAACAGATCGAAATAAAATTGAAAAGATAAAAAGAGGGGGAAAAGGTGTTAGGCACATAAAGTAGGAGTTTTACCATATATTTCTTTTTGGTAAAACATTGGCTTAATACACAATTTAATATTTATATAGATCAACCTTATGCATTTTGTATATTTTAACTGTTCCCTTAGGTGTTACACATTTTAACTTGATAGAAGACGATGCATATAATTTTATGGACGAATTGAAGAACTAAAAACAAGATAATAATTAAGGCAAACACTATCACATAATAATATTATGTAACAAATCCTACCTGCATGTTGTTGTATCTATTGAAAGTCTTGCTGCATATGTTGCAAACAAATTGCATGTGTCCAACAAGAATCTGAGCTTTTGTTGGGATCCAAAATTTCCCCATATTATTCATCTCCACCTTTTCCTCTTTCACTTTCATAACCTTCATTTCATCCCCAAAAACATCATCAGTATCTCCAAAAGAATTACTACCAGGCAATCCTATGTTAAGGGACACTGTTACTCTCTCCATCTTTTCATTTCCCACATCTTTTTCCTCTTTCATCACCTTTTCCGGCTCCGTCAACCGGTTAAGGAGAGGTAGACATTGGATTTCTTGAGTGATTGTTGATGATGATGATGATAAGGGTGAAGAAGAAGGAGGCGTCGGCCGCGGCTGAGGTGGTGGTGGTGAAGATTGTGAGGGCTTGAGCCACTCAATGAAGGTGGAGGGAGGTTGAAAGTTCATGGTTGTGTTTTGGACATGGAAGTTTATTATTCCCATTTTGTAGAGGTAAAGTGAAATAGTTATGAACTCTCCTATTTGGTCATTCTTTATGTTTGGACTTTGTGTGGGAAAAAGGTTGCATATTAAGGTTGATTTGTAAGAAGGTAAGTTTGATTTGTCTTTTTTCTATACCTTTAATGTTTCTTTTTCTTCTTCAGTTAGTTGGTGGTTTCAAGAGAAAGAGGGAGAGGAATAAGTGGTGGGGTTTAAGAAAATGACATGTAAATATGTGGCTCATGACATTGTAATGAGAATCTTATAATAGTTGAAACAAAATTTATACGAGTATTGATTTGCAATTGTTCAAAATTTGAATATTTGTCTAATTTGATTTTTTTATTTTTATCCTTTCCATTTCCAGTGGAGTAAGGGACACAATCTTCCTTGACTTTGAAATATGATGGAATAAAGCAAAATGATTCACTAAATTGGCTGCGCTTCTTATATTGTGAAGTAGCAGTTGATCGATACAGTTTGACGCCATTTTCATTATGGGTCATCTGGGAAACAACCTCTGTGCGTTTCTAACACATGGGTATAGTTGCGTACATCCGACTCCCTATATCCCGTCGCAGGCAGTGGGAGCATCTAAGATAATGGGGTAATGTTGATGTTGTTGTTGATTTTTTTTTATCACCAAAATTTTATGTTCTATTTTTTTAATCATCCTTACATTCAATTGATTTTTTATTGTGTGAAAGATATAAATTAAGAACTTAGTGACTTTTTATATTGGTAATACGTGGTCACAAACACACAAGGTGTTTACTGCAAACTGGACAACAACTTTTAACCCAATTAGTCCGGATACAATCCTAAGTTATTACTAGTCCAGATAACAATTCTTGTTAGCAAAGATTGAATCCCAATCCCAAGGGCTCCCACACCCCGGCCCGACGAGGCAGTTAGGAGGTTGTAAATCATGTACTCAACGGCCCGCTAAGAGGCAGACACAAAACACGCAGACCCACACTAACGGCATACCCTCCAGACCCACATTAGAGTCTGAAGATAAGACACCCACAATACAGACTGTAAAATTCGAACTTTGCACATTGTTAACAAATCTGTCTCTTCAAGACCAATTAAGCTATGCTCTACGTACATCTAAATAACAATTCTGCATCTACAATATGCGTGTCCCGTTTAGAAAGATCAAGCTAAAAGTTAATCACATGTCAAGCTAAAGTTTCTCAAAAGAGTGGAAAAAGAAAAAGTGAAGCATAATTACTAACATGTATACAGTCTTTCAACCTTTTTCAATTTTCAAACTTTTACACGCCCAAGCATAGAAAATCCTTGAAGAAAGGAACAACTTTATGTGTCCCATTTTCTCTAAATAGTTCTCTTAGACAAACTGAAGAAACCAAGTCTTTTCAACAAACTACTTTAGTTGACAATTGAAGGTTTATACTATTGTGGTGATCATTAATTTGCTCAAATAAGCATTTCCACCCTAAAGGACATTACACGGTGAAATCTGGATACGGGATAGCACTTCAAAGGAAATCGGATTCCAGCACTGGCGTGGGGCCTTCGTCCTCTGATTCCATCACCTCTAAATTATGGAAACTGTTGTGGAACTCTCCTATACAACCAAGAGTCAAACATTTCATCTGGCGTCTTTTACATGACTGCCTGCCCACTTCCCACAATCTTTCGAAACGTGGGGTGGGTGATTCTATATGTCAGCTATGCGGTTTAGCTCCTGAGTCCTCTGCGCACACCTTTAGTCACTGTCTAATACCAAGGGCTCTAGCTGCTACGAATACTGACACCACCCGCTGGCTCTCTGTCGATGCGGCTTGTTTACAACACATCTTGTACTCGGTGTTTGTTACTGATGTGGGTCCTGGATTGAGCCGTTTCTGTAACCTGCTGTGGCAACTTTGGAAGGCGCGCTGTTCGTTTATTTTTGATCGCAAGGATGTTCGTCTAATGTCTCTTATCTCAACTGCAGACTCCCAAGCTTATGAGTATTTGTTGGCCTTGGAAACATTGCATCCCACGCCTCCTGGCCCTGCGTGGGACATCAAATGGCGGCCACCGGATGGGAATTTTATTAAGGTGAATGTTGATGCTTCCCTCAAGGACTGCAAAGGTGCTCTTGGTATCATTTTCAGGGATGGCGCTGGTCACATCCTGCATGCCTTCTCATGCCCGCGTCAACCACTTTTGAATGCTAGTTTACTCGAACTGGACGCTGTACATATGGGCCTTCAGTTGGCGTTGGAACATGGTTATTACAGGATTATTCTAGAAACTGACTGTCTTGATGCTTTCCAACGTCTGTTATCTTTTGATGAAGATATTTCTTCTCATGGAGATTTTGTTTCTAGAATTCGACAGTGTGTTAGCTTATTTACTACTGTCGAATTCTCTTTTGTTAAGCGCACTGGAAATTGTCCTGCACATATCTTAGCGTGTCTAGGCCACACTTTCTGTACTCTCAAGGCTTGGGGTACAAATCCCCCACCTTTGGTTACTGCTGCCGTTTTGGCAGATGTTTCTGATGAATGAAATGCATGAATTCCTCAAAAAAAAAAAAAATAAGCATTTGCTACACTATCAGAACCAACTAGACTACGAGGTCATCACTTGTACTTATGTTGAATGGTACACACAAAAAGAGGGAGTGTCCAATGTTGCTCCTCTATATATTCCTTTTCTTTTTAGACTAGAACACCCAAATTACATAAGGACGTTTTTGGTGCATTAAGCATCTTACACTTTGTACAAAAAAAGTGTAGGATAAGGTTGGTTATGTCTCATCGATGCGATTCGATCATTTTCCGAACCTTGTGAAAACATGCTGGAAACACCCAAATTATATATACACATGAAATCTATTATCTTAAAATTTTACCGTCGATTTATTGTTCTTGGAGCAAAATGTGAAATCCCTCACCCTGAGGGCCTCCACCGTCCTAGCCCTAAGGAGAATGTGTGGATGATGCAAATCAGGAGTCCAGCGGCCACCTAGATTGGGTGAGATCTTACGTAGTGACCCACATAAGACGTCCCCCCACAAACCAGTCATTCGGCCTAGCAGCAGAGGAACAACCACACTGTAAGTATCCCTGGAACGAACTCTTGACCTCTTTAAGTAAATCGCAACCGGAGTACCAACTGAATTATGTCTTCAAGGCCGATTTATTGTTCTTCTTACAAGCAGGGCATTTCACATATAGGTCTACGAAACATACTGCATTATGAAAAAAATCATATATAGGTAGACTATAATTTTAGGGGCAAGAAGATATTGTCTCGATTAAATAGGCTACGTATTATCAAGCTAGAGCTATTCAAGGTAAGAGTCATAATCTCATCCCCATTTAATGGGTAACAGTTTGAGTAGAATTTTATGTAACATTCTTTTATCATATCATCTAAATCGCTAATTGGTATTTTGATACTTAGGAGTTATATATGAATCTATGATGTGTAGTTTATATATTATAATTAATTTGTTAAGTATTAAATATCTGGAGTATAAGAACAGCACCTGTTAGGTCCCTTAGAACACACTAGAAGGGGGGTTGAATAGTGTGTTCACCAAGTATGGATATTTTGTGGCTATTTTTCGTTTTAGAGTGCAACCGATACTTGGATGTGTTCTTTTGAAAGATAAAAACTTGAAAGACAAGAAAGAACACGATTATGTATAGAGGTTCAAGTCAAGAGACTCTACTCCTCTACCTTCTTGGTGTTTCACAAGAAGGATTTTGAAATGGGGATTGTTATTTCTTTTTGGGGGAAACAACAATCAAAAACGAAATCAAGAAAATACAAACTAGGCACCTTGCCTAGACAACAACCAAGAGATCTAACACTTTGAAGTCTTGCCTCCAAAGATCTTCTTTGCCCTCAAAGAAATCTTGTAGGGAGAATAGTGCACCACACACTATCAACAAACCCTTCAAAGTTTAGAAATCTTAAACAAGGAGCACCCTTGCTCCTTGACCAACAGTCTACCAAATCTCTCACAGAGAATCTCACCAAGAAGAAGACTCTTCTTCTTACAATAATCACTCTCAACAATAAAGTAAAAGTATACAAAGATTTACAACTATTTTGAGAGCTTGAGCTTGAGAGCACTTGAGAGCTTGTGAAGTAGAAAGTTGGAGAAGAAGAATGAACCAAACCCTTCTTTTATCAACCTTCAAGAAAACTTCCCGTTTGAAATCTTCTGCCCAGCCAATAATGGGATTTGGCAGCTTGTGAAGGACTGCAGCAGTCTTCAAAAACAGTTCTTGGCATGTAGCAACCATTTAGAAGAGGATTCAAAAACTTTGGCCAAGAATAGAAACCTGGGATCTCTGAGTGTGAGAGAAGACCTGCTGAAACAACACTAAAAGAGGAGGGTACAAAGAGTCAACTGGTTATAAAATGAAGCAAAAAGACATTTGTACCGTTGAGCACATGAAGCGCTTAATCTGTCCAAAGAATAAGCGTTCAAAGTGGGATGAAGCGCTTAATGTGAAAGAGAACATGCGTTCGAAGTCACATTAAGCGCCTAATGTTGGCAACTGAGTTCGTTCGAAGTGACATGAAGCGCCTCATGTAGCACTTCATGCTTGTTCGAACTAAAACTGACATTTTCTCAGAACCAGGCCTTGGGAAAGCGTGCTTATTCAGAGAAAAGTACTTTTGACTTGGTGAGACACTTGAAGCGCTTAAAGTAGCGTTCGAAGTGTACGTATATTTCATCAGGACACATGAAGCGCTTGATGTAAGCGTTCGAAGTGTCCTGACTTTCAATACAACACATGAAGCGCCTGATCAAGGCGTTCGAAGTGTTCTGATCATCACCAAGACACATGAAGCGCCTGAAGTGAGCGTTCGAAGTGCACTGACTTCAAACCATCGACTTGAAGCGCTTAAACATTATTTTCAAGTGCCAACCTTGTGCAAATCATCAAAACTAAATCACATTCTAACATTCTCCCTCTTTTTGATGATTTCACAACATGCATCATTTAATTTACTCCCCCTTAGCAAATGCTCCCCCTCACAAAGTGCATAAACCTTTTTAAAAAAAAAACTACTAGATAACTCAGAACAGCACTTTGCAATAAAAACATTTATATTAATATCTAACTATAAAGAAGAGACATTCCAACTAACAACCAAGAAGAAAAAGTTTTTGAATTGCAAACATCAGAAGGAAACAAAGACAGAACCCAACTACAAACCACCACTAGAGCCAGCACCACTTCCACTAGGATGCTGCAAATCACCAAAATTGAAAGGAATTGATGCAAATTCTGCAAAACCACCACCCATTTGTTGACTACTTCCACCAGCATGTTCGACTCCACCGGCACCAGTACTTTTATCTCCAGCAGCAGCAGTAGCAGTGTCTCCCCCTAAATCATCAAAATCAGGGGGAAAGGATGCCCACGGCATTTGTTGGAGAATAGCGTCCTTGAGAATGCCAAAGCGATATTCATGACGCTCATTTCTCAGCTGAAGGTGCTGAACAGACTGTTCCAAAGATTGAATTTTAGCACGCAGCTGTTCAACGGTACTTGATTCAACATGTTCTTGAGGCGCAGCTTCAGCCTCATCATCAAGACCGGGAATGTTCGTGGCTTTTCGTTTTTGGGAGTCAATGGCTTGGATAATGTTATAGTTACTGTAGTAGTCCGTGTTTGCCACCGGGGTGAGTTCACTATCAGGAATGACAATCCCTTTTGACTTGAGAAGGACGGTGATAAGGTTGGCAAAGGGTAAGGCCTTGGAAGCTTTCCGAAGAGCAGAAAACATGACCTCAACCATAATCCAGGCAAAATTGAGTTGGGTTTGGTTTTTGATGCGGTAAGTGACGTAGAAATCCATGTTGCTTGGATTTCGTGTCGACTTACCATTCACACAGTAAGTGACAATGGCTAACAAGATGCGATCAATGAGAGCCATGTTCTGAGTCTTTCGGGAAGGAAAGAACCCCAGATCAAACTTCACATCTTGTTCGGGAATTCCGTATTTGCTGCTCCAGTCAAATACGGAAAAGTCACTTAGGCCTTCGTTTCGGATGCGGAGAATTTCACAGATTTCGGGAATAGAGAAACTGAGGGACGTACCATCAACAACAGTGTTGAGCAAGAAGGATTGAGATTCAGTTTGTGGAGTAATCCACAGATTTGCATAAAACATCCGGGTGTACTCCCGGGAGAAACTGCGCATGTCAAGCCTGGACCAGAGGGAGGTCCAGCCTTGGAAATCGAGCAGAGACACGATCTGATCCATGTGAGTCTCGGACAGGTCACTGAGACTCAGAAGTTTGAGAGGAACAACAGGGCGATTGTTCGTGTGCCATTCTTCAACGAGCATGTTAGAGTACAGAGATAAGTGTACTCCTTTGTCTACAGGGCGAGGAGACTTTTTGATATCATTGTCGAATTTTCTCAACCAAGGAAAGTTTTCCTTGGTTAGCCCTTCACGGATGATTTTGAGTTCATCGGGTTCCGCAGTCCCGAGCCCAGCAGTTTTCTTTGTCCTGTGAGTGCGTGGGCGTTTTGACGGTCCTGCAGAGGCCATTTTTGAGGAGAGGAATGAGGGAGTTTGTAGAAGATTAAATGGAGATGAGAGCTTGATTGAAAAGAGATGAAGGTTGGAGAAGGAATATATAGTGGGAGATGGAGAAGATGAAAAGATATTTGGAGTAATGGAGGAAGAGAGAGTGGGAGAAATGGAGGAGAGAGAAGAGAAAGATGAAATGAATGTGCAGAAAATGGGGAAGGGAAAATGGGGATCGTGGGAAAGAGGAAGAGGGAAAAACTGGCGCAGGAGTTGATGGTCATTGAATGGCGCGAAAACTGAAGAGACGGCGGAAATGACAGTGAAGAATTAGGGTTGAAGCGCCTCAAGTGACTTCGAACGACTTCATACAAACAGATGAAGCGCTTAAAGTCACATCGAACGAATGAGGAAACTCAGATGAAGCGCTTAAAGTCACATCGAACGAGTGAACAAACTTGGATAAAGCGCTTAATGTCACTTTGAACAAGTGACATCCTTAACATCAAGCGCTTGATGTGATATCGAACGCCTAAGCAATCTAAGATGAAGCGCTTCATGTCTACTGATGTTGAAAATTTTTGAAATTGTCATGCTCAAAACTCAAGATGGTTTTGTCAACCCATATTGAGCAACCCCAACCTATTTCTTATAGATAAGAATACATCACTAGGCAAGGGTTTCGTGAAAATGTCCGCAAGTTGGTCATGTGTAGGAACAAATTCTACACTTACCAAGTTCTTTTGTACACAATCACGGATGAAATGATACCTCACTTCAATGTGCTTGGTCCGACTATGTTGGACGGGGTTTTGTGCAATATTTATGGCGGACGTGTTATCACACAAAATTGGCACCTTTGAGAAGTGAATGTTATAATCATTTAACGTGTTAGTCATCCATAACAATTGTGCACAACACGAGGCGGCCGACACATATTCGGATTCCGCCGTAGAGAGAGACACACTGTTTTGTTTCTTGGAGTACCAAGAAACGAGACAATCTCCAAGAAACTGACAAGTTCCGGAGGTGCTCTTTCTATCAACTAGACTCCCCGCATAATCGGAGTCACAATAACCTCTTAAATCAAAACATGCATTCTTAGGATAAAATAAACCAAATTTCAAAGTACTTCTAAGGTATCTAAGGATGCGTTTTACCGCAATAAAATGCATCTCCCTAGGATCACTTTGAAATCTAGCACATAAGCATACCGCATGTAAAATATCGGGTCTACTAGCAGTTAAGTAAAGTAGACTACCTATAATGCCACGATACAAGGTTACCTCGACATGTTTTCCTTTTTCATCCTTGTCAAGCTTTGCACTTGTGCTCATTGGAGTGTTCACCTCTCTTCCTTCACCAAAATTGTACTTTTTGAGCAAGTCTCTTGTGTATTTGGCTTGGGAAATGTACACACCATCTTTGGTTTGCTTGATTTGTAATCCAAGGAAATAGTTTAGCTCGCCCATCATGCTCATCTCGAACTCACCTTGCATAAGACTAGCAAATTGCTCACAAAGACAATTGTTAGTAGCACCAAAAATAATATCATCAACATATACTTGAACAATTAAATGATTCCTACCTTGTTCTTTTATGAACAAAGTAGTGTCAACTTTACCTCTTGAAAAACCATTATTAAGAAGAAAAGTACTTAACCTTTCGTACCAAGCTCTTGGAGCTTGTTTGAGACCGTAAAGAGCCTTTTTAAGTTTGAAGACATGATGTGGTGAATCATGACATTCAAACCCGGGAGGTTGTGCAACATACACTTCCTCTTGAATAACACCATTCAAGAATGCGGATTTAACATCCATTTGGTAAAGTGTAAAATCTCTATAGCAAGCATATGCTAACAACATTCTAATAGCTTCAAGCCGTGCTACGGGTGCAAATGTCTCATCAAAATCAATACCTTCTTCTTGACGGTATCCTTGAGCAACTAACCTAGCCTTGTTTCTAGTGACATTACCTTGATCATCCATCTTGTTACGAAAAACCCATTTCGTACCAATAATAGGATGATCGTGTGGTTTGGGAACTAACTCCCAAACATCACTTCTTTCAAATTGGTTTAATTCTTCTTGCATAGCCAAGATCCAATTTTCATCAAGAAGTGCGTCTTTAATATTTTTAGGCTCTATAAGAGAGACAAATGCATTCTCTCTATATTGCCTTCGTGTGGTGATACCTCTATTTGGATCACCTATGACTAACTCTTGAGGGTGAGAACTTTTGTGCTTAAATGATCTAGGAAGATTTGAGACATCACCTCCAACTTCCTCTTGATCATATTCCGGAAGAGATGAACCTTCATTATCATCATGAACCTCATGTTCCGGAATTTGTGATGCATTTTCTACATTTTGTGAATCAACGTGAGTAGAGGAGACACTTCTACGTGGCTCACTAAGTTCATTTACACAAGGTGGAGGAGTGCCTTCGAGAGGTTCAACTCTCAAGTCAACGAAGATGTTTCCATTTGGAGGATCATCAACGATTTCTCGTTGAGGAACAACCATAGGAACATCCTCAAAAATTTCTTCTTGAGGAGTCACATCTTCATCCTCTACACAATCCTCATTAAGTTTAGGTTCATCACTAAGTGACTCATTAAACTTAACATGGATTGATTCTTCCACCTTTTGACTCCTTTTGTTGAAAACACGAAATGCTTTACTATTTGAGGCATAACCTAAAAAGATACCTTCATCCGCTTTGAGGTCAAGTTTGTCCAAAGTATCTTTGGTATTAAGTATAAAACACTTGCAACCAAAGACTTTGAAATACCCAATGTTGGGAACTTTTCCATTCCAAAGCTCATAAGGTGTCACATTTAGGTATGGTCTCAAATAGACACGATTGATCACATGGCAAGCGGCATTAACCGCTTCGGCCCAAAAATACTTGGGTAAACCGAACTCGTTTAACATTGCTCTACACATTTCTTGTAGAGTTCTATTTTTCCGTTCGGCCACACCATTTTGTTGAGGAGTTCTAGGTGCCGAAAGATCATGAGAGTATCCTTTGGATACACAAAACCTTTCGAAATCACCATCGAACTCACCACCACGATCACTACGGATGGTTTTGATGGTGTCACCCACATGGTTTTCCAATCGTTTACTTAGACTTACAAACTCACTACATGCATCACTTTTCTTAGCAAGAAACATCACCCACGTATAACGAGTATAGTCATCTACAACCACGAAGGTGTAATGTTTGCCACCCAAACTTCTTGTTCCAACATCCCCATACAAATCCATATGAAGCAATTGTAGGGGCTTGGAGGTGGAAATATTTGTCTTGGGTTTGAAACTTGTTTTCACAAGTTTCGCCTTTTGACAAGTGTCACATAAGTCATTGTTTTCAAAACTCATTTTTGGAAGGCCTCGGACTTTATCATTTTCGCAAATAAATTTAAATGTTTTGAAACATACATGTCCGAGACGTCTATGCCATAGTTGCGTCAAATCATTCTTAGCAACTAGACACGATACATTTTGAGAAACCAAATCATTGATGCTAACTTTGTAAATATTTTTGAAACGCAAAGCCTCAAATAAAATCTTTTCTTCCTTTTTCACAACACACTTTGTTTTCAAAAACGTTACCTCATAATTAGCATCACAAAGTTGACTGACACTTATCAAGTTAAACTTAAGACCTACAACATATAAGACATCACTAAGAGAGAAGGAATCGTTACCCACAATACCATGTCCTTTGATTTGGCCTTTGCTACCGCCAAAGTGGACAACTCCTCCGTCTTGCATAGTGAGTCTATGGAAGAGACGTTTGTCTCCCGTCATATGGTTGGAACACCCACTGTCCACGACCCATTTGACCTTCTTGTCTTCGCTTTCTCCATTGAGTGCTAGGGCCTACAAAAGAACCATATGAAGTTGGTACCCTTTTTATTTTGGGTCCTTGAAGGTTAGTTACCTTCATCTCGCCTTTCGGCACCCACACAAGATTCTTATTATTCTTAGCTCTACATACTCTCTCTACATGACCTTTCCTATTACAATAAAAACATGTAGGAGTATGCTTGTGTGTTGGTGCATGCTTGTGCGAATGTTTGTGCATTGGCACATGTCGTGTTTCCTTCTTAGGAACCACCTTCTTTGGAATAGTAGAAGGTTTTTGTTTCACAACATGGACCAAAGGTTGTGATACCTTTGGTGCATTAGCCTTTTGTTTAGGCATGTGCCTTTGCTTCTTCAAGGAGGTTTTAGACTCCTTGATCACTTGTGCTTGTTCCTTTTTATTTCCCTTCTTAGATGCATACATGACACTAGGTTTGACTTTCATGCTTGGCCTAGATGCATCTTTATTCTCTATCTCTTTAGCACTTACCCTTGAATCATTTTTTTTATCCTCAAGGGCTTGAGCACATGATTTCATCAAATCATGTTTCTCTTCAAGTGCAATCACATGCATGGTTAAAAATATGTCATGCTCAAGTTGCAATGCAATGTGATTCTCTAACGTGTCATTGTACTCATTTATGCATGCTCTAAACTCTTTCTTGACACGTTGATATTTTAAATCAAGGAGATCATTTTCTTGTATTAAATCATCTCGTTCATCAATAATTTTATAGTGCGATGAAATATTGCATACCTCCTTGTCATCGTCGATGGCCATTAGTGCAAAGAACTCCTTGTCGAGATCATCTTCCACCACCCCCGTGAGTGCAAGATCATCTCTATCGCCATTGTCGCTCTCGGATCCGGAAAGAAAGCTCTCCCAATGGGCTACTTCCGCTTGCAAAGCCTTCTTCCTTTGGTAGATGGCCTTCTTGTCTTTGAGTTGCGGCTCTTTCACCCGACAATCCTTCATGAAATGACCAAGCTTCCCACATTTGTAGCATTTATTCTCTTGGTCCTTCACCTTGTCCTTGGGGTATCTTTCCTTGACGAATCTCCTTGCTTCGTCACCATTTTTTCTTGCAATACGTCGGAATCTTTTGACAAGAAGTCCGACTTCATCATCCGAGTCCTCCGACTCTACGACCAACGCCTTTGAAGATTGGCGAATAGGATCATTCTTTTCTTGTGCATCTAAATGAATCTCATAAGTGATGAGATTCCCGTATAACTCGTCCAAGGTGATTGTTTCAAGATCCTTGGACTCCTCGATGGCCGTCACTTTTGCATTCCATTCTCTTCCTAAACTGTTTAGGAAGCAATGGTTTAAATCTTCTTGTTCTATCTTCTTGCCAACCGCTTTGAGAAGGTTGACAAGTTTGGTGAATCTTTGGATGGACTCTTCAATCTTTTCACCTTTGGGGACAGTGAAGTTGTAAAATTGTTTTATCAACTGTCTCCTTTTGGCCTTTCTAACTTGAGAAGTTCCTTCGTGGATCATCTCAAGCTTTGTCCAAGCTTCATGTGCGGATTGGACACCTTGAATCTGAGCTCTCTCATTTGTGGAAAGAGAGCTATTTAAAATAGCAAGAGCCTTGCTATTTATGGCCAACTGGAACTCCTCCTCCGGGGAAGGATCATCAATATCAATGGGAATCATAGATCCTTTTGAGACCTCAACCCATATTCTGTGAGAACAAGAACGCAAGTACGTTTCCATGTTTGACTTCCACAGTGGGTAGTTTAAAGGGTCAAACATGGGAACTTTAACATGAACATTTGAGATAGAAGGGAATAGGGTTTCCTGCCTCCTTCTTCTGGAAAAATCAGCTGTAGGAGAACTCACATCCTCATCAACAGAGGCCTGCCTCCTTCTTCTGGAGGTTTCAGCAGTAGGAGAACCCAAATCATCAAAAACAAAGGGATCCATACTAGAAATGATCAAATCTTGTATTTGGACTCAAATAAGCAAGATGAGGCTCTGATACCAATTGTTAGGTCCCTTAGAACACACTAGAAGGGGGGGTTGAATAGTGTGTTCACCAAGTATGGATATTTTGTGGCTATTTTTCGTTTTAGAGTGCAACCGATACTTGGATGTGTTCTTTTGAAAGATAAAAACTTGAAAGACAAGAAAGAACACGATTATGTATAGAGGTTCAAGTCAAGAGACTCTACTCCTCTACCTTCTTGGTGTTTCACAAGAAGGATTTTGAAATGGGGATTGTTATTTCTTTTTGGGGGAAACAACAATCAAAAACGAAATCAAGAAAATACAAACTAGGCACCTTGCCTAGACAACAACCAAGAGATCTAACACTTTGAAGTCTTGCCTCCAAAGATCTTCTTTGCCCTCAAAGAAATCTTGTAGGGAGAATAGTGCACCACACACTATCAACAAACCCTTCAAAGTTTAGAAATCTTAAACAAGGAGCACCCTTGCTCCTTGACCAACAGTCTACCAAATCTCTCACAGAGAATCTCACCAAGAAGAAGACTCTTCTTCTTACAATAATCACTCTCAACAATAAAGTAAAAGTATACAAAGATTTACAACTATTTTGAGAGCTTGAGCTTGAGAGCACTTGAGAGCTTGTGAAGTAGAAAGTTGGAGAAGAAGAATGAACCAAACCCTTCTTTTATCAACCTTCAAGAAAACTTCCCGTTTGAAATCTTCTGCCCAGCCAATAATGGGATTTGGCAGCTTGTGAAGGACTGCAGCAGTCTTCAAAAACAGTTCTTGGCATGTAGCAACCATTTAGAAGAGGATTCAAAAACTTTGGCCAAGAATAGAAACCTGGGATCTCTGAGTGTGAGAGAAGACCTGCTGAAACAACACTAAAAGAGGAGGGTACAAAGAGTCAACTGGTTATAAAATGAAGCAAAAAGACATTTGTACCGTTGAGCACATGAAGCGCTTAATCTGTCCAAAGAATAAGCGTTCAAAGTGGGATGAAGCGCTTAATGTGAAAGAGAACATGCGTTCGAAGTCACATTAAGCGCCTAATGTTGGCAACTGAGTTCGTTCGAAGTGACATGAAGCGCCTCATGTAGCACTTCATGCTTGTTCGAACTAAAACTGACATTTTCTCAGAACCAGGCCTTGGGAAAGCGTGCTTATTCAGAGAAAAGTACTTTTGACTTGGTGAGACACTTGAAGCGCTTAAAGTAGCGTTCGAAGTGTACGTATATTTCATCAGGACACATGAAGCGCTTGATGTAAGCGTTCGAAGTGTCCTGACTTTCAATACAACACATGAAGCGCCTGATCAAGGCGTTCGAAGTGTTCTGATCATCACCAAGACACATGAAGCGCCTGAAGTGAGCGTTCGAAGTGCACTGACTTCAAACCATCGACTTGAAGCGCTTAAACATTATTTTCAAGTGCCAACCTTGTGCAAATCATCAAAACTAAATCACATTCTAACAGCACCATGAATAATGTTATAGAGGAATCAAAATTTGGTTTGCCAAATTAGGTCTATTTTCGTTGGGATAAAATAAAGTATATAGTTGGACAGGGTTCTTGTAACACTCTTTTGGACTATATTATGAAGGAAATATAAAGAATCTTTCTTCTATAGAGAAGATCACATCGACCGAACCACATAAATTTATGTATTATTTACTTGTTTTTGTTTAATTATTTGTTTCATTCTGCGATTTTCTTGACCGATAGATTAGGTAATCATAAGTTTAATCTATTTCTGAGAGGATATAAGAAATATGTTACCTCGTTTGAAGAACAATATGTTACCTGATTATCAACTGAACTATGTTTTGAGCGCAAAGTTAGCTGGCCTTCTTATAAGATCATACACGTGTGACACTTCCATACAGTAACATCGGATAGCTTCTTATTTACCATCGAATAGCCTAACGTCTAAACCACCAGAACCTTTTGGTATAGCAGTGAACGAGTAACTATTAAATATTTATATATCAATAAAATAAAATATAATTGATATGTGACCGTGATTAATATGTAAAATAAATACTCCAATTATTATGTTTTTTATTGATGGTTGAATAACTATTATAATTTACTCAATAACTATCATAAAAGTTTGCCAAACTTTTTATTAGACGCACGCGTGTGGATTATCATTTTCACGTCATATTCTTCCGACACAACATGTTAGATTTATAAATCAAATGTTAGATACATCTCTTGATTACGTCATCCACAAAAACCCTAATGGAGGTGATTACAAGTTAGGTCAACCTTTTGTAGGTGAATATGGGAGTCAAAGGTACATACCTTTTCGGAAGGACTGGAAAATCAATAGTTATGATGGTAGAAGACTGATTATCAGAAGTCTATTTGTTGCGCACAGAAAATGTGAACATTTGAAAGCAGTTGAAGACTTGAAGTACACATTTGACAAGTTAGTCCTTGGTAATTTTCGCACAACATGATTATAGAGTTGAACTTGGAAACAACTGCTGTCGTAATTTGTTTGAATGTTGATAAACCCCAAAACTGACGGCTGAATACGACAACGTAATTCCACCTCGCCTAATAACAGTCGATGTTACCGGGTCCCATCACTAACACAGTTTAGCCTAGCTCGGCCAACCCAGCTCTACCCGTAAGGTCCTACTCTAGTAGAGCTAACGTCCCTATTCGGCCCAGAAGTCCACCTATCCTAGATGGCCAAGATATCCAGATCATCTCCAAGCGGCTTATATCAGTTCAGCTCGGCAAAAGTGCTAAGGATAGCGCCCTTCAGGTTAGCTCGGCAGAGCGTCCTGTACCAACTTAAGACATGCTACCCCCACCTCGGGTTCCTAGCCGCCCTACTCAGGCAGCAACTCAGCTCAACTAAATATGCTCAAGCAGATAACTGCCAGCCAGCTGTCTTGCCATGCACCGCGACATATGTCACCATGTGGCGATCATGCAGACGAAAGCTACCAATAGAGCAGCCATGTGTCATCATCACACCATTCCTAGCCATGCAACGCCTACCCTAATTCTTATAAAGGAGCTCTCCTCCACTGGAGGTCAGTGGCAGAGCCAGGAGTCCCTCCTTGGAGGGGCACTGACAGGCTTCGCCACAGGAATACCATCGGTTTCCGACTGGAAAAACCAACAAAATCTTCTAGGCATATTTTCTTATTATAACATAACATATGTGAAAGAAAACACATCTACCAACCAATATACAAAAAAAACAATACACAACAAACAATATGTGGATTATAATTATTAAATGAGTATAGTAATATACATATTCAGTAAAAGCAGTTGCTCCACTTTTTATATTGTTATATGTAAATAAATAACAATATAAACAATACGCTATGTTTTTAGATATACTATATTCCAACCATTCATAATCGTTGAACCATACACTTTGAAACCTTCTGTTCTTTTTTTCAAACATAGTTTGTGGAAAATACATGCCCAACCGGCCGACAAGGACCTTCAGCTAAATATCTTCTCCTCAATGAATCTTTTATTTCAATAGGATAACTATTAACTGGTTTCCACAAACCCGGATCACCAATAACATTATCATCCGAAATTGCACATTCCTTATTAACACAAGCTCTTTTTTCCCTTCCTTGTGAAGTTGAGCTTGCATGATAACAAACTTGTCTATAATGTATTGTTAAACAAAACCTCTGTATTCTGAAAAATCAACCAAAATAAGTGCAGTCAAGAAGATAAGTAACATGTATAAAATTAGAAACAATCAAGTCAAACAAATGAACAATTAACAAAAATACAACACAATTAGCTTCTTTAATTCTTTTTCTCTTCTAAAATTAGAAACAAGCAATTATCACAAAAGCTAGTGTTTAACAATGTGCATTTGGAAAAGCAAGTTACTTTTTACAGTTTACTATCTGAATGTTGAATCAATGAACCAATCATGTATGGTGTACACAGTTGCGTGGAATGCGTAAAATAGTTTTCACACCAGCAACCGGCAACATTAAGGATTTGAATGCAACCTAAAGATAGGCGTAGCTCTCAACTTTGAAACGACTTTAGAGCAACCAAATAAAATCACAAAACTGTGTAATTGTAGCATCTTTCCCCCAACGGAGTGGCACAACTGTATGCCTTTTTCAAATTAATATCAACTATCAAGCATCAGCCCTCACAAAATTCGTAAGATTAGCGAACAAAAAAAGAAACTTTCATCTTCATAAGCAAACTAATGCAAAGAAATCTACTAGTTTTCAAGTTTTAGACATATTTTAGCCACTTGGCATAGAATTGCCGAACGCTAAACACTATGTGACCACATAACAGAGAGTTAGTGTTCCGTCAAACAAGGACACACTTTGAACTGAATAGTGAAAAATACAACTAAACCTACCTATTTATAGGATTTTTTTCGTCGACGTTGGGAGGATGCCCCCCAGGCCCCCCTTCCCTCCGCCCCTGCCGGAGGTCAGACCAAGCTGAATTTAAGCCAAGCCAGGCTAAACTTAGGCCACGTCCAGTTCCTCTCAGCACAAACAACCACTTTCTTCAAAGAACACACCCTCCAGGTTGTTTTCAACCTCCGCTTTCAGTCTATATACATACAACCGTGTCCATCACTAACTTGAGCGTTGGAGGGTTTTCTTCGAAACAATAGTCCTGGGCCTCTAACGTCGCCTTCCCATCCCAGGTTCCAGAAAAAACCTAACGAGGAGCTGACGACATTGTCTTCGGATCACCTCTGATCCACCTGGCGAATGTCCGTCTTCGTCAAATGTCAAATGGGATAGAAGAAGTCTTATTTTGGTGTATTTCAACACGTGTGTATATATATTTATATACACACACGTGTGTATAGCGATGGAGTCAGATTACACCTAGAGTAGGAGAAGATTAATTCAAGATTTTGTTAATTACTACTTGTCCATACATACGTACATACATCCATAAACACATACACATACGCACATATGCCACACGTTAGTATAGAAGGGAGAAACTGTGTCCCTCTAGTCTATGGAATTATAGCTAATATTTAACTAGCGATTCCCAGATCATATATTTGGATCATCATAAAATCACTCTCTATATCTCTCTTGTCAAATATATGTATATACATGTGTGTGTATATATACATATATATATATACGTATATATATGTATATTTAAGTACACACATATAGATACACATACGTACGTACACACAGAGAGATACATATGAGCGTATGTTTGTGTAGACATACGTGTGTGATGGTGTATGTTTGTACTACATAGGTATGGATGTGTGCGCACGCATAGACGGAATTCCAAAATTTCGGCTGCTTTTCGAGCCTAGGAGGAGGCTGGCAAAGGTATGAAGCAGGTAAATGGTTTCATTGTCTTTTTCCCTTTGGAAAAGGATTTCGTTAATCTTATACAAATAAATCTAAATTATGTCTTGAATGAAGAAGAGGTTTCATGCAAATCTGAGTCAGGTCATATGCCCTTCAACAAGGTAAATTCAGTTATGGGTTTTATTAATTGGGCGTGAATAAATGTATGGTTACTGATCAAAAGAGCAAGTTTCTTAAATATGCTGATTACACATCTCAAAGTGAATATGCATATATGAAATGTATCTTTTAGATATATTAATTACACATCTCGAGTCAAATAATCACGTAACAACTTTCTTAAGATATTTATATGAGCCGTGAGTACGTGGTTGCTGAAGGGTTGAACCAGAACCGAAATCGATGGCTGGATGGTTCTGATGGTTTCTGGAACTATCGGTTCACACTTTCAGACCTTCGGTTATTGGTTCCGGCCCGATTTCAATACACTTCCGGCACTGTTTAATTAACACTTCAATAGAAGTCCATGGTTGTATAACCCAATTTCCCCTTCCTCGCTGCGTTCGAGATGAAATTTTATGTCGTGTAAATAAACTATTAGAAGCGCATAATTGTGATAGGAACGTAGATCTTCCTAATGTACGTATACGCTAGCACGGACTAGGGCGGATTTGTATTTTGCTGTTGATATGTGCTAATGAATAAGCTCCCCATTTCGTCAATAGATGATTCGATAATTTAACGATTTTCTTAATTTTTTAGATAAATTTAATTATATAACAAATACAAAATACATACAATTTATAAATAGACGCATAAAGTACATAGTTATATAAACTAGACGTAATATACAAGTCTAATAATAAGTATATAAATATGATATACATAATAATTGTACGTATATATAAGTCTATTTAACTACATATTATATACTTATATACTTGTATAGTTGTATACTTATATAGGTATATAGTTATAGACTTATATAGTATTAGATATATAACTATACAAGTACATAATCATAGAACTATATAAGTACATAAATATATAACTATATAACTATATAGGTATATGAGTATATAACTATATAGTTATATAAATATATAAGTGTAACCATCTACTTATATAGTTGTATGTTATTTAAACTTATTATATACTTATCTTCATAGTTATACACTTATTCATATTTACATTCTATGCTACACATACACACACACACACATATGTGTGTGTGATTCTAATATATATATATATATAGACACACACACATGTACACATATACAGGGAACTCTATATTGTAAATATTTCTTTTAGGAATGCATGGTAAATAGCATATGCCTAAATGAGATTTTACCCTTTTTTTCTGTGGTTTTTTTTTATGGGATGAGAAAAGACTACGGTTGGCTCTTCAATTTCATTTTTTATTAGTTGAGGGCAACAACACAACCACGAAGATATACTGCTGTATATACTTAGATTGATGTAACAGGAGAAAGGCACCCAAGAATATTCTGGGTTTGGGTATAAACCAAGTGCGTTATTCCATTATCCCAATTACTATGAAGCGTTTTAGTTGGCGTACACGTTTAATAATCAATTAATCAAATCTTGGTTAGTGATGTAAGATATGTGATTACTTACACATCTTACGTACATTAATTTTTAATGACTAATCAACATGTTCTTCTTCGACTGGAAGATCTTTTCTAGAAAAGAGGATCGATTGCATTAAAAACCAAAGTATTTATATCAGGCCAACAACAAACAACTGAAACCCAGCTATTCCTAACTGTACATCATATTTATACTAAAAGCTATACCTAATTCGTTCATTCTCTTCACATCATCCTTCAAAAGGATCCCAGGTGGGATTGAGCGATCAACATGTTCTTCTTCGACCGGTAGATCTTTATATATCATTGTTTTATTATGTTACTCGTCACTTCTTAATTATTTTTAGAACAACATAAAATATATATACGAACAAATACAAGTGCAATAACAAGATAAAATTTGAAGAGCTTTATGTATAAATGTCAATCTCAATGTGAGTAAGATGCCACGGCAAACGGATGAGTTGGGATCTCCTAACCCCACTTTCCTAATCCTTTTTGTGACACCGCGACACGTGGTAGCAAGGAGGGGTGTGGGTGACCCTCATCTAGCCTCACCACCCCCTTTGCTGTCACATGTCGCGCGGTCACGCATCACCGTACCACCTTTGCGGTGGGGGATCCTATCCCCAAACGGATGGGGTTGAGTCCAACGCTTTATTTGGTCAAGTGATTTAGGTTTAAAGCTGAGAAATGTTTATGGTCTCCAATATCACGGTCCATACTTAGAGGGGCTTGGGTTAGTTTATAAGCTGGTATAAGCATTTCAGATGTGCTTAATGAAAAGATCATAGTTTCTTATAAGTCAAAAAGCAATAAGTTGATATTCCTACTTATTGTTTTTTGCTAGCTTATTACTTTTTTTTAGTAAACATATAAAAGTCAAATAAGCCTGATCAAATATAATTACTTTCTTTTTTGCTTCTCCATAGGGGTGTCAAACAGATCGTGTATCGTGTTTCGTGTTTTTCGGGTTTCGTGTATCAAAGTGTCATACCCATACCTTACCTGTTTGCTTTGCGTGTATGGATGTAGATACCCAAACCCGTACATGTCAGGTTTTGTGTCGTGTATCGGGTATACCCACGAACTTGCCAAGTACAAATATTTCAAGTCATGTACATGTCATTTCATGTACTTTTCAGGTTTCGTGTATTTTTCAGGTTTCGTGTACTTAAACGACTATTGATGCAATGTATGAAACAACAATAAGTACACAACCAAATGTTAAATATTAAAATGAGTGAGGTCCTATAAACTCAAATCACTTGACTCCGCAATAATAGATTAAACAAATGTGATTTGGGAATGGAGGAAGTGGGAACCAAACAAGGTTACTTAGTAGCGCGGTAGTCTTTTTTTGGAAAAACTTATTTTTTATTTTATTAATTATAAATTTTATTTAAAATACATTTTTTTAATTTCGTGTATAAACGGGTATAAACGGGTACCCGCGGGTATACCCGGACACGACCTGCCATTGGCGTGTATCTTTCAGGTCTTACCCGATTTGTACATGAAACCGGCCAAGGTCATACCCATACCCGCGAAAATTCGTGTCAAGTTCGGGTCGTGTTTCGTGTCGTGTCTGAAATTGCCACCCCTACTTCTCCATATTCTCGAGTCTGATCGATTCAACTCTTTTTCCGGCCACTCTTGGTGGTTGAGAAAAAGTACCATGTTGAAACTTAGGTTTACATGAGGTGATCCTCATATCCACTCAAAATCTTAAACCAATGAGTGGTGGTACCACATCCTCATATAACCCACATATTTTTCTCAAACTGGCCAATGTGGGACAATATTCTACACACCCTCCCTCACATGTCAATGTGGCTTGACATACACGCGTCTTAGAACATGCGCTCAATCACAAACCACAAGTCAGGCATGAACATCTGGACTTGGATGAGGGGAGACAATAAATGTCCAACCATAGGCCAGGCAAGGTGTGAGTCTACATTTTAAACATGTTCTGATACCATGTTGAAACTTGGACTTACATCAGGGGAGGCTCATATCCACTCAAAACCTTAAGACAATGGATGGTGATACCTCATTCTTATATAACCTGCATATTTTTTTTCAAAGTGGTCAATGTGAGACAATATTCCCCACATACAAACAAGCAGATATCTGGTCCTTCTGATCATAATAACGAACTTGTATTTTGATGTTGGTTTTTTGATGGATAATGGTACTCAATTCTATTTAGTAAGTCACTATTCTTGCATTCATCTTTCAAATACGACACATAGCACATTGTAAATAAAATGTCCAATCATGAAATATGGTTTTCTTAAAACTAGAAGTTATAGACTCTCTAAACAAAGCTCAAATAAGCAAATGCAAATGTGCAATGTAATGGGGTTATGGAACAAAGCTCAAATGACCAAATGTACTATGCAGGTAACGTTATATGAGGACCTTCCTTACATTAAGGCACATCTGTATGAAAATCATGTCCGATACATATGAGGACCTTCCGTACATCATTGCCTGTTTATGCATTTAAATGTTTTGTACTTCAAATAATACATAGTAAACTAAGTATTCAAAATAAAAATATAAAAATAAATATTGAAGAATATCTGTAAACCCTAATCTGCATTATATATCTTCTTATACTGGAATGTCTTAATACCTTCTTATATTGGAATGACTTTTGAGTCAGGTTTAATATGTAGAGTATGTTTTTAATCATCACAATAACTTGACATAACCTTCCTAATATAAAAACTAAGTGGTGGACACAATGTTGGTTGTAAAATAAAGGAGAAACAAGATATAGTTTCTAATTTTTAAATCAACGACCATGAGACATTTATTACTTATAACAATATGTAATTGTGTCATTTATGTAGGTACATATAGAGGTAGGGGTCTCACTGGAAGCAAACTCTCTATCCCTTGGAATAGAGGTATTGTTTATCTGCCGCTTATCTTCTCCAGACTCTAGCGACAGCTTTTGCTGTTTTTAAGATATACTAGGTATGATTGATGATTGATGAGGATTTAAAGTGCATAAAAAAAGCTTTAAAGAGCACCGTGTGAATAAATTGCGTGTTATATAAATGATCTTAGTACATGGATAAGCACTTGCCCTTCATCAAAAACATTTTCTTCTCTCTTTTAAAACTTAGATAGTGTATTCATTCATCTTATCATCATCTTATATAGAATATTTAACATGTCATGGTTTTGAAACTTTATTTATGCTATTCACTACTCTAATAATTATAAAAAGTTATAGTTTTAATTTATAAATGCTCATTCTATTCAATTCCTTTAATATATGTATGTATTAATTACTTCTCAACCAATAAAAATGCACGAGATAGTGATTAATCATCATATATCTAGCTTGACAATTTTTTCTTTAATATATGTGTCACATAAACCTTCCTTACAATAAAAATAAAAGCATTGGGATAAAAGGATTTACAGCTCGAGTGTTGTCGACATCTTTAAAAAATTGGAATAAATAGGTTTAGAAGGAAAGTTATTTATTTATAATTATACCACCAAAAAGAAAAAATTGAGTTAGAAATTAAGTGAATACCTTATCAATTTATGAGTAAAGTAAATGCATTTCGGTTTCTATTAGGGCTGTAAATGAACTGAGCCGTTAGGTTGTTCGGCTCATTTGGCTCAAGCTCGAGCTTGAGCTTGGCTCGAATAAAAGGTTAATGAACCGAGCTTGAACCACTTTTTCTTTTCAAACTTGGTAAGTGGAACCGTTCGTTTAAGGTGTTCGGCTCGTTAATGTTGTTCGTGAGTTAAACAAACCGAGCTTGAACAATTAAATATGTTCGCTTAAATAAACAAACAATCTCGTCTCGTTTGTTAAGTTAATGAACCGAGCTTGAACAACACAATGCTCGGTTCGTTCGGCTTGTTTACAGCCCCCGACTATTTTCAAGAAAAAAGAAGTTTTCGGTGCATTTGGCTTCTGCGTTTGTGCAGAGTCCAGAAAGAAGCCGGATCGCCTTATCCTACACGTTGTGCAAGGTGCTATTTCTGCAGCTCAAAATCGTAACCTCAAAGTCACAGACTATTTTCAAGAAATATACTCCTAAAATATCCAAACAGGGATCAAATCTTTTTTTCAACGGCGTCTTTCCATTATCCATCCTTGACATAAAAGTATATTAAACTATATAGTTTTACTAAAAAGACAACGCCTAAAATTGTATTATGTATAGACTGCACACTCAATAATGTAGGAAGACGATCTCATCTCATTGAAACGGCAAAACTTTTTGGTGATAAATGATTAATTATTAGACATTTATTAACAAATAAAATAAAAAATAATTAACATGTACTGATGATGAATGACTTTCATATTGTGTTTTTTATTAATTGACGAGTAACTACTAAGATTTACTTTATAGTTACCATAAAATTTGCCAAAAGGACATATGCTTGAATGTGTAGTATATTGGACTCACATCTTATATTTTCATCATAACAATATTGTCATAGCTAATCAAACACATAATTGATGTTTGACCAACTATAACGATATTTTTAGTTCAGATAAAACATTAGCTTACATGTTCTATGCATTTAAGTGTGTATTTTTGGTAAAGTATTTTTATTTAGAAGAAAATTTTAAGAGAAGATTTTAGGAGAAACTTTTCTCAGACAGAGGGAGGACCGAGCAATAGGAATATCCGTTACGTTAGATAGTCATATGCAGAAGAATCTGAATTTTCAAAAAGACAAAAACGGTTCCCCAAAAGCAACAATCATTGTCCAGGACTCATTTTTATCATGCCAGCCAAACGTTCATCATGTGCAGCTGACAGTTAAAACATCTGGCCAATCTAAACTTTGGAAGAACCAGCTCAATCATGTGGGAAGCTACCTGTAACTGTTGAATAGATTAAGGCCCAAAACAGGGTGTTAAAGGTAAACACAAAATTATGAGATCTTTGTTTTTTAAAGTTTCAAGAATTCATAGTGTGTCCAAGAGGCCTACTACTAGTTCTAAATACATCAGTTCTCCTGACAAAATTTCAAATGCTGGAGAGCTAAATTCTGCCCCCAAATTCCCCTCTGCTTCCTCTGGTGAGCATTTAATAAATTTCCCGTCATTTTCTTTTCAAGATTCAAACTTTATTTGGTTTTCTTGTATTATGATTCATTTCTGATTCTGGGTTTTGATTCATTGCAGAAATGGTGTTCAGGAAATTTTTTGGCATGATGATGGGGTGCTTGGGATTAGGTGATAAGCGTACCCTTCCATCTCCTTCTGAGAGCAGTGAATTACCCAAGCAAGTGGTAGATCTCTGTGAGAAGAGATCACCAAGTGTGAGACTCAGCGATGGAAGATGCTTGGCTTACAGGGAGTTAGGGGTTCCAAAGCACAAATCAAATTACAAAATTATCATTGTTCATGGGTTCGGTAGCTCCAAAGAGATGAACTTTTTGGCACCACAGGTAATAAAATGGCAAATTCTTAGAAGGGTTCTTGAGTTTCTGCTGATGTGAAACTTCCTTCAATGTGTATCCTTGTTAGTATGTTACTGTAGTCTCATTGTGTTCTCTATAGTTGAAATTCATTTTGAGATTGTGGAATGTGATTTCTGAATCAACCATGATCTTGCTTTTAGTTTGTAACTATCATTAGCTTTCGATGTTCTGATACTGAACATATGAATGTTCTTGATTTTGATTGAAATTATACGAATCTTGGTTTTTTAGCTTTATGCATGTTTCAAGTTTTCTAGCATGGAACTAGTATTTTGATGTTGAAGTTAATCGCTTCTCAGTTGGACTTTATATTGGGGTATCAGTTGGAGATGTATTTTGGAATTTTATTTTTGCCAGCATCTTGTAGTAGTTAATCACAGTCCGGCATTCGAGGATAAAATTTCTTGGATGATGTTTGATTTTTCTATTGTTGGAAGTGTTCTTTAATGTTTTCATGGCATTACTATTTTCTCAAAGCATTCTCTAGAGTTGATACCTAATGCAAGATATCATTTGTGTCTTTAGGATCAAGCTCGAATATTGCTTTTTAGTTTATTGCTTAGATCAGCTTCCAAGAATCATCCTCAAAACAATGAATCCTAAATCCCTATATTTTTATTAGAGTTTAAAATGTCTGTTTTTAGCTGGTTGTGGATGCCTTTATCATGGTGGCATGGTAAATAAATAAGATTTAGCTATGTCTTAATTTTCTCCGGTTGGCAGTGCGCCATTTGGCAGAATGACAAAACAGGATCTCGCATTGTGGAGTGTGGGTTGATTGTAATCTTGCTGTATAAGAAGTTTCTATCACAAGATGATGTTGTATTTATGTCAGTGATATTTTGCTTGCTATTGAGCATTGAGTTGGAGGTTAGGGTAGCTATCAATCTAAGAAATTGTGTGTGGAATTATTGTTTCATAAGAAATGTGGAATATGGTTTTGAGGAAAATGATCTCGTTATGTTTTCAAATTCCAGGAACTAATGGATAGACTGGGAATATACCTCCTGCTATTCGATAGAGCTGGATATGGGGAGAGTGATCCAAATCCTAAACGATCAATAAATAGCGAAGCGTCCGATATTGAAGAACTAGCAGATAAATTGCAGTTGGGGTCCAAATATTACGTCATTGGCGTGTCTTTGGGATGTTATCCTGTCTGGAGTTGCCTCAAACGCATACCACACAGGCAAAATTTCTATTCAGATACCTCTTTTATTGCTTTTGTTACTTCCAGAAGTTGAACATGAAATGCAGGGGGATCTGTCATTGATAATCTGTAGAATGCAGGTTGGCAGGTGCAGCACTTATAGTCCCAATTGTAAATTATAAATGGCGCACGCTGCCTAAAGATTTAACTAAGGATGACTACAGGAAGAATCTTTGCAAATGGATTATCTGGTTTTGCCGGCATACCCCTGGATTGCTCCATTGGTGGCTGACACAGAAGATCTTTCCATCCTCCAGTATTCTTGATAAGAACCCTGCATTCTTTAACAACACAGATTTGGGATTCATAAAGAATACCCCAGGATATCAGTTATTTGCTCAGGTTAATTGTAACTTTAGTTTATAGTTATACACTTGTTTTTCTTTCTGGTGCTTGTTGAGAGAGCAATGAAACGCGATGTATCCTAATCTTAATCCCTTGGAATGCAGAATGGAATGGAAAATCGCAGTGTGTTTGATTCCATTCGCAATGACTGTATTGTGGCCTTTGGCCGGTGGGACTTTGAGCCGATGGAGCTTACCAACCCCTATCCGGATAAAGAAAGTTCAGTTCATATTTGGCAAGGTTTTGAGGACAAGGTTGTCCCTGTCAAATTGCAGCGTTATGTTTCAGAAAAATTACCATGGATTCGTTATCATGAGGTTCCTGATGGTGGTCATATGCTTGTTTATGATAGTACAGTGTGTGAAGCCATCTTGAAATCTCTTTTGCTTGGAGAAGACCCTCCAGAGTACAGGCATTAGCAAGACTTGCATAACTGTTCTTTCTGTAAGTAAACTCTTTCGCGAAAGATAATCGATATTTCGCCATGGAAAGAGGTCCTGAGTTCAAATCCTAAGAATAATTCAAATTTGCATCTTTTGTGAAGGAATTTCCATCTATATAAGCTTTTATTTTATAGGTTTCATTGTACATAAACTGACAGTCTTGGGTGAAGGAAAAAAAAGAAGAGAAAAAGAAGAGGATAAGTGGAATTGGTGATATTGGTTTGCCTTCATTTGTTTGGAGTTAAGACTGGAGATGATGGAAATGCAGCTGCAAAATGATGGTCCTATTTAGCTTTCTTTTACTGCATAGTGCAACTGTGGGTGTGTACTATGTTGTCTTTGTTAGTAGTCATGGATTACGCTGGAGCCTAGTGCACCGAGAACTTTTGTTTACTAGTCATGGTTGGTTTTGAATTGTATAATTAAATCGTTACTAGCATTATTATTGTTGGAAAATTACATCAAAGTACCTTACCGTGTGCTCCAAACTTATATAGAATATATATGAGGTTGTTTGGGAGGTTGATGTGATGTGTTGCAATGCTTGAAACTTTCAGTCGGACGTGGATCTCTCACGTCGATCGATCGATGTTAGAGATCCATGTTGATCTGAGGCTGTCTGTCCAACGTCGATCGATCGACGTGACGTCGATCGATCGACGTGAGAGATCGACGTGCCAGCGGACATAACTTTTCATTTTGGGTTGCAACTTTTGATCCAAGGATCATCTCCCTTCACCTATGAACGGTAATCAACTGCCATAACTGGTAGAAAAACTGCTGAAATGAGTTTCAAACATGGTTTTTAACACAATCCAAGGTCTATATATATGAGATCTTGCTATCTTCAAAGATACACAACATTCTTGCAAAATCTATAGAATTTTCAGCAATCTTTCTTCTACCTTTCTCCTTTATCTTTCTCTTCAATATCAAGTTCATTCTTCTTCTCCTAGAGCAAAGGAAAAGAAGACAGCCGTTATATCTTGGGAAGCATTAGTCTTGTTGTCTACCTTGCTCAATCGGCAGAGGCTAAATTGCTTTAAGGACAGAGTCATATTGAGACTCGTCTCGGCTTTTGTTTTGATCATATTCTTGCTTGTTTGCTGCACTTTCCTAATAACCTTAAAGCAATTTACGATGGCATCCAAGCAAGCTTTACCCGATATGTCCAAGATGGAGCCATTTGATGGCAAGTTCTACAAGAGTTGGGCGGCCAAGGTGCTGTTCTTCCTCGAAATGCTGTCAGTTTCGTATGTACTCAAGATGGACAAACCCAATGATGAAACTGAAGCACGAAAGTATGTTGCAGACAACACTACTTGCATAGGCCATATGCTACATTTTCTGACCAACTCTCTGTTTGACATTTATGTCAAATTTACGTCTGCAAAAGAGATTTGGTCAGCATTGGATAGCAAATATGGTGCTGAAGATGTGGAAAAACGCAAGTATGTGGTGAGTAAGTTCTTGAAGTTCCAGATGGTTGATCATTCTCCAATAAATGATCAAATCCATCAATTCCAACAACTGGTGGATAATCTGGAACATGAAGGTATCAAGATCGATGAGACATTCCAGGCGGCTGCGCTGTTGGAGAAACTCCCTCCTTCTTGGAGCAAATACAAGAAGAGATGCAAACATGATGACGTCAAGTTGTCTCTAGATGCCGTAATTAAACACATACGCATCGAAGAGAACAACCGACTGGAAGATGAGTCTCACCATGAAGAGGGAGTCAAAGCCAACGTTGTGGAGCATGCTGCGAAGAAGCTCAAGTTCCACAACAACAATGGCTGCTACAGCAGTGGAGGTAAAGGTAAGAAAGTTGCTGTACAGGGCCAGAACAAGATGAAAGGAGTTTGTTGGGTGTGCGGGAAACCGGGACACCGAGCCGTCAACTGCAGGAAACAGAAGGGCCAACCGAGCAACCAGGCAAACCTTGTGGAGGCCAAAGGAACAGCAGACGACATCATCGCAGCAGTCGTCCTAACAGAGGTAAACCTTGTTGGTGGCACTACGGAATGGGTGGTAGACACGGGTGCTACCAGGTATATTGCTACCAGTAAAGACTTATTTTCTGAATACAAAGAAATAGGCAGTGATGAGCAAGTGTTATTGGGAGATGCACATAGTACCCAAGTCTTCGAAAAGGGTAAAGTGCTTCTCAAGTTGGCTTCGGGGAAGAAACTGGAATTAAGCAATGTGTTGTATGTTCCTGCCATGAGTAGGAACTTGATCTCCGGAGTGCTTCTAAACAAGGCCAACATTAAACTTGTTTTAGAGTCTGATAAACTTGTTTTGTCTAGAAATGGAGAGTTTATCGGTAAAGGTTTTGTAATGGAGGTCTGCTTGTACTCGATGCTATTTGCTGCAGTAATAAAGATGCATCTAGTTCTGTTTATTTCGCTGAGACTCTTGATATGTAGCATGCTAGACTAGGACATGCAAATATATGAGTGATAAAGAAACTCAAAAACATGAATGTGATTTCTTATGATGATGATAACTTCAACAAGTGTGAACATTGTGTTGAAGCAAAACATCATAAGAAACCATTTAAGAAAGTTGAAAGAGTCTCACAGAAACTTGGTCTAATTCATAGCGACTTAGGTGACTTTAAAAATCATATAAGTAAAGGAGGTAAAAGGTATTATGTTACTTTTATCGACGATTACTCTAGATACACAAAAGTGTATTTGTTAAGTCATAAGGATGAGACCGAGTCTAAGTTCATAAGTTATAAGAATGAGGTTGAGAATCAACTAGACGTAAAGATCAAAAGCTTAGAACTGACAGAAGTGGTGAATATAGCACAGACTCTTTGCAAAAGTTTTGTGAAGAGAATGGTATTATTCATGAAGTTACACCTCCGTACACACCTCAGTCTAATAGAGTAGCCGAAAGGAAAAAATAGAACATTGAAAAATATGATGAATGCTATGTTGGTTAGTTCAGGATTGCCGGACAACTTGTGGGGGGAGCAGTCTTGACTGCTTGTCATATTTTGAATAGGATACCTTATAAGAAGTTTAGATAAGACTCCTTATGAATTGTGGAAAGGCTATGCTCCCAACCTAAATTACTTAAGAGTGTGGGGGTGTCTAGCCAAAGTTGGAATTCCTGATTTTAATAAGAGTAAAATCGGGTCTAAGACAAGAGATTGTATATTCATCGGTTATGCTCAAAATAGTGCAGCATATAGATTCATGACTATAGACAATAAATCTATATTGGAATCTAAAGATGCTGAATTCTTTGAGCACATATTTCCTATGAATAGACAATTCGTTGGTGTGTCTAAATTTGAGATAGGTGAGTCAAGTAAATCTGTAGTTGAACAAGAGTTTGATGAACCTAGAAGAAGTAAGAGACAAAGAACGGAAAAGTTATTTGGAAGTGACTTTATAACAGCGTTTATTTTAGAGGATGATCCCAAAACGTATGGAGATGCAATTAGATCAATAGATTCTAAGTTTTGGAAGGAAGCCATAGATAGTGAGCTTGAATCTATACTAAGTAATAATACTTGAGAGTTAGTGGACTTGCCTAGAGGGTGTAAATCTATCAGTTGTAAGTGGGTCTTTAGGAAGAAACTAAAGGCGGATGGAACGATTGATAAGTTTAAGGCTAGGCTTGTCGCAAAAGGGTTTACTCAACAAGAGGGTGTAGACTTCTTTGACACTTACTCACCGGTTGCTAAAATAACTACAATTAGAATCCTAGTAGCACTTGCCTCCATACACAAGCTTGTTATTCACCAAATGGATGTGAAAACAGCGTTTTTAAATGGAGACTTAGAAGAGGAGATTTATATGAAGCAACCGGAGGGTATGATAGTTAAAGGTCAAGAACACAAAGTGTGTAGGCTTAAGAAGTCTTTGTATGGTCTTAAGCAAGCACCTAAACAATGGCACGAGAAATTTGATAACGCATTAGTATCTAATGGTTATATAGTAAATGAAAGTGACCGTTGTGTGTATAGTAAATTTAATGGTTGTGATGGTGTCATTATTTGTCTTTATGTTGATGATATGTTAATATTTGGAAGCAACATAAGTGTAGTTAATGATACAAAGTCATTGTTGTCTTCTTTGTTTGATATGAAAGACATTGGAAAGGCGGATTTGATACTTGGTCTTAAGTTAGTGGAAAAATGTGGAGTTATTTACTTTCTCAAGAACATTATGTGGAGAAAATGTTGAGAAAGTTTAATCACTTTAATGTAATACTTGTAAGTACACCTTATGACTCGCATGTTACTTTGTCTAAAAACAAATTCGAGAGTGTGTCACAATGTGAATATGCTAGGATAATTGGTAGTGTAATGTATTTGATGAATTGCACTAAGCCTGACATTGCATATTCTGTGAATAGGCTTGCACGATACACTCATAACCCAAATGAGAGTCATTGGTGTGCATTAAGACGTTTATTGAAGTATCTTAGAGGAACAATGAATTTAGGACTCATGTTTATGGGGTCACCTGCTGTTTTAGGAGGCTATTCTGATGCTAATTGGGTGACTGATAATGATGAAATAAACTCCACTAGTGGATATGTTTTCACGTTGGATGGTGGAGCTATTTGTTGGAAATCTTGTAAACAATCTTGTAGTACAAAATCTAATATGGAGTCTGAATTTATTGCCTTAGAACTTGCAATTACAGAAGCCGAGTGGTTAAGGAATTTACTTGTTGATATTCCATTGTGGTCTAGTCCTATGCCTTCTTATCTATTCATTGTGATTCTCAGGCTGCGATTGCACGTGCAAGGAACAAGATATACAATGGGAAGAGCCGGCACATCCGTTTAAGGCACAACATTATGCGTGACTTGATTAGTTCTCGGATGGTTAACTTGGAATATGTAAGAACCAAGTTTAACCTTGCAGACCCCTTAACTAAAGGACAAAACAAGAAGTTAGTCTATGAAACATCGAGGGGGATGAGACTTATTCCATCTGTAGAGAATTCTTCATGACGGGACCGCTATTAGTAGAGATCCTACGAACAGGGTTCAATGTGGTAAGAACAAATTATGAAAGAATTCTATGTTGCGCTATCTAAGTGTCTCTCCCTATGGTGTTGTTGTTGATAGTGCTCACTGTAATGACTTAAGGGTGAGAATTTAAGAATCTCTTAATGAAAAATTCATAGCCATAATATTTGGTGGTGTGAACAGTGCACACTTGATGAATTTCACCTATATAAGCTTGGAAGTGGTGCCGCTTCCTGTGAGAGCCTGGAAAACTCTCTAGAGAGCTTATGAACCTGAGATAGGTGCATGGCCAATATCACACCAGACCGCGAACTTGAAGAAGAAGATAATGATATGTCTTCTTGTTGTTCATATAAACAATAGTAGAGTAAGATTCAAGACGAAGTTCATCTTACTTCCGTTTATATAACTCAAGTTGTACTACCGGCGATTCAAGACCACAAGTCATCGTATCCGTTATGTGTCATTATCTTCGATTGATAATGGAGAGGTTAGTTGTTTAATGTTATGAAGTTGTTTTTTATATAAGTTTGGATCATGTGGGAGATTGTTAGATAAGTACATTAAAGTACCTTACCGTGTGCTCCAAACTTATATAGAATATATATGAGGTTGTTTGGAAGGTTGATGTGATGTGTTGCAATGCTGGAAACTTTCAGTCGGACGTGGATCTCTCACGTCGATCGATCGATGTTAGAGATCCATGTTGATCTAAGGCTGTCTGTCCAACGTCGATCGATCACATCGATCAATCGACGTGAGAGATCGACGTGCCAGCGGACAGAACTTTTCATTTTGGGTTGCAACTTTTGATCCAAGGATCATCTCCCTTCACCTATGAACGGTAATCAACGGCCATAACTGGTAGAAAAACTGTTGAAATGAGTTTCAAACATGGTTTTTAACACAATCCAAGGTCTATATATATGAGATCTTGCTATCTTCAAAGAGACACAACATTCTTGCAAAATCTATAGAATTTTCAGCAATATTTCTTCTACTTTTCTCCTTTATCTTTCTCTTCAATATCAAGTTCATTCTTCTTCTTCTAGAGCAAAAGAAAAGAAGACAGCCGTTATATCTTGGGAAGCATTAGTCTTGTTGTCTACCTTGCTCAATCGGTAGAGGCTAAATTGCTTTAAGGACAGAGCCATCTTGAGACTCGTCTCGGCTTTTGTTTGATCATATTCTTGTTTGTTTGCTGCATTTTCCTAACAATTATTACTATTTTTTTCTTTTTCGCTTGTGTGTTTTGTTTAAGCTTAAATAAGCCGACCTTTCTTGAAATCCATTCAAGCTGTTTCTTTCATCAGATTTTGATGAGTGCAATGTTTTCATGTCCTGGACTGTTTTTCCTCTTTGAACTAAACATGTGTTTGTGCTCTTTCTAGTACAAAGTTTATCCATTATTCTTTTGAACTAAAGAAAAACGACGACGACAACAACATTACCATATTGACTTAGAGGTATGGGGAGTCGGATGTACGCAACCATACTCATGTGTTAGAAACACACAGAGGTTGTTTTCCGATGTCTCATAATGAAAATTGCATCAAGCTGTGTCCATCAACTGTTACTTCACAAGCGCATCTAATTTAGTGAGTCATTTTGCTTTATTCTATCATATTTCAAAATCAAGGAAGAATGTATCCTTGACTCGATTGCAAACGGAAACTTTTGAACTAAAGAAATGTTATAGATTAATCCAGAATCACATGAATTATATTCGTTTGAAAAATGACTATAATTATGATTTAAATCATGGAGTATTTGAATTGTATTCGTGTAATTTATCTTCCTCAACAAATATGTTCCAATAAATTACTAAACTATATTACCTTATTATGGTTTGGGTGGCGGCTAGGGCTCTATGCTTCTCAATCCCTAAACATTGCCACGTGTCTAACAAAACACAAAACATGTAAACATAGTTGTGTAAAACTTCGAGTTCAAAAGTGGATTTTAGTAGCACTGAGGAAGGAAAAAGAACTGGATCAGTGTAAATGTGACGATGATGCATTTTATTTCTTTATGCATTTTATTTCATTACTCAGTGGCAACACATTCTGTAAATTTTGATTATAATATATGCGATGTAAGGGACCTGAACTTCGAAATCTAACGGACAGCACTGGGAGTGGACAAAGTGGAGGCGCTGAAACATCCTATTAAACAAAGGGATGGTAAGACTGTCGCGAAGCGATCTGGTCCTTTCTCGGATCTGCGCAAACACGAAAGCCCAGCAAAATCCGAGCTTAAGTAAGCTAAGCGAGGAAGTGTATCGGATTTTTTCTTTTCAATGATCCCAGACTCTTCTGTAAACTCCGTCAGGTTAGGTTGGTCTGCCTAAAAGAATGAGGCTAATCCTTAGGATAAGGCCGGCCTGTGGCGGGTTAGTGGGTAACCGGAACTAATAGTAATGCAGTAACAAGATTTGCCGCAATACGAGTAGGGGAATAGAACCCTTGTTTGAGTACTTTGACTCTAGTAAAATAATACTTTTGAAAGGGAGGGTGTATAGACTAAATGTGTGAAGATAAATTAAGTCAAAAGTTAACTTTCAAAAGTATGCATGGAAGTGAAACACAAAAACATGACATAACATATCTCAAAATGTAAGTAAAAGAGGGGAAAACTGTATACAATACCAAACGTATCAGTAGGTACACTTCATAAGGTGCACAAGATATAGATCCAGAAAAGGTGCAGAAGGTACACAATGTCCAAAATGTCAAAGAAGCCCGAATGCATGAAATGCATAAGCCAGTAATTTGAAGCTGTACAAAAGTGGATGTAAGAAGTGCACAAAACGGCTGCTGCTACACAGAGAAAGACTTTGCACAAGGGCAAAACTTATCTTTTGGAAAAAAAAAAAAGAGAGGCAAAAACAAGACTCCTAGACAAAACAAAGTGTTGTAACAAGGACAACCTGTAGAGTGCATGCTAGACAAAAGATAGCCTCGGCTAAACAGTTGACAAAAGAAAGACCTCATAGGAGACAAATGACACACTTGCGCTACAACATTACTCATTGCCTTACAGACTCCTGCCTATGGCGGCTATGAGGGCTGGATGTACGCAATCATACCTATGTGTTAGAAACACACAGATGTTGTTTCCCGATGACCCATAATGAAAATTACGTATCGATCTACTGTGCATAGCCAAGAGTCGTCTTGTCTGATTAAGGGAAGCCTCTTGTTCCGCTGTCTCCCATAATATGTGTCATTCACGGAACCGTGCTCATGCAGAAACAAGTGTGTGGGTTGATCTTAAAGAACCGTTTTTGCAAGGATTGACGCAAGGCTTTATGATTTGCGTCGATCGATTGCTTTAAAAACTGTCTGGGTGGAGTTTCAATCGTATGACACGATTCCCATGTGTAGTTGTTGCAATTGCACTTGTAGATTGACAAAAGCTTTTGAGAAGATGCAAGAGAAAGAAAATATCTTTAATTTTCTCATGGACTTGGACGAGTATGGTACGTTCTCAAATCCTCAATCTTGATCCCATTCCTACTGTCGGCAAAGCTTATGCTTTGGTTGCACAAGAGGAAAAACAGCAGGCCATGGCTCAACTCACCATCCAACACATAGAGGCAGCAGTCCTGGCTGCTACTCAGTCCGATGCCATGACTCAGGTAACCACTCGGCCGAACAGGAATGCAGGAGAAAAGGGGGAGAGGCCTCGTTGACCCTTTGCAGCAAAACAGGTCATTTCTAGGAGAAGTGTTATAAGGTGGGTTATCCCTCGGACTAAGAACAGCAGTGGTCGCGGGTATCTCTGGGGTCCAGCATATGCAGCCACTCGGCTGCATCGTTTTGGGGCTGCTAGCGGTCCCGTTGGCCAACCAAGCCGCAGGCTTGTTTCACACATACTAAAGGCCATGGCATTCATGGCAACACTGGTTTCTATTGCGGAACCATCTTTTCCAGGTCTCTCTCAGCAACAACAAAGTCAGCTGCTTCACCTTCTTGGTTAGCTGAAAGGCAGGCACGACCATGATCGACCAGCCTCACTTGCCAATTCGCGTCGACAAACACCACTGGTAATCTCCATGGTATGTCTAGTTTATCTTTCAAGTCTCAAGAATGAATTATTCATAGTGAAACCGGCCTCACATTACAAAAGACATGGCTTTCCTCGTCGGGCGCTAACCTTTTACAAGTACCATACAAATACCGAATAGAACTCACATCCCGGCTGAGGCAGTAGGCGCGGTGAATTTCCACAACTAGCTTATCATGCATAATGTTTTGGGTGTTCTTAGTTTTCAATTTTATATGCTGTTGGTCAATAACTATAGATTTAAATTGTAAGATGAAATTTTTTGTGAGATATCTTTTCCAATTAGCAGTAAGAAATCATTGTGCATTTTTTGACTTGATGCATTGTGACATTTGGTGGCCTTACAAAACAGCTAGTATCTCCGGTGTACATTATTTTCTTACGATCGTAGATGATTATACAAGTATTTGATGAAATTTAAATCCTGACACATATTGATATTTACTACATTTTTTCAAAGTGGGTTCACACTCAGTTTATTCACAATGTCTTAGAATTTACAAGTCATGGCATGGCTGTGGTGAATCTTACCATAATGACAAGATTGACTGAGATAATTCCAGCCATAAAGATGATTGATTTTAGCATAAATGTAAATATTCTGATTGATTGTAATTGATAGGAATTAAAGGAAGAATTAACTACCTTCCTTGTATACATATACAGTAGGGTGTATTTATAGAGGAGCAATGTAAACGATACATACATAGTGAAAATAAGAAGAATTGTCTTCTTTGCCTATCTCTTTGCATATTTGACATGGTATCAGAGCGAGCAATTTAGCCCACTACACCGTGTGTTTTTTGTTCTTTGGCTCAGAATTTGAGTTCATCATTGCCTCTGCCTTTCACAGCCTCGGCTAGTGATCAAATATCTTACCCATACTTACCTTACCGTATACCTGCTGCCCCAAACACAGGTTACGTTTTTTTTGTGTTCTTTTGCCTGCAATCATAAACCAGAAACATGTCAGCCCACATTGAGAATAAGGGAGAAAGCTCTGAAACAAAACCACAAAACTCGACTGGTTTTGATCTTTCAGAACAGTTCGCAAAATTCCTCCAACAGAGTCTGAATATAACCAGTTCCTCAGTAGCCGAAAGCAACCTGGTGCTCAAAGTAAAATTAAACAGCAATAATTACAGTCTCTGGAAATGGTTGATGCTGATGGCCCTCAAGGGCAGGGGCAAAAGTACCCACATAACCGGGGTACCCCCACCTCCTCTGCCCACGGACCAAACGTACTCCAGGTGGGAACAGGAGGACCAACTGGTTCTCACCTGGTTAATTGACAACATTGAAGAGAGCTTAATCCATAGTGTCTCCAAATATCCCACAGCAAAAACACTGTGGGATGGGTTGGCTATCACATATGGATCCGGTGGAGATCCTATACAAGTTTATGATCTCCACAAACAGGCAGCTGCAATTAAACAAGGGAATCGAACCCTTGAAACTGTTTGGAACCAATTTCAAGAAATTTGGATGACTATTGACACTTTGGACCCAAATCCGATGGAATCACCAAAGGATATTCAAACTTACAACCGAAAAATACAGGAATTCTGACTGTATCAACTCTTGGTAGCAGTAGACGAACGTTTTGCCCACATTAAGAAGGAACTGCTAAAAAGGGAACCCAGACCAACTGCAGAGATCGCGTACAACGAACTCAGGAGGGCTGAGGTACAAGATGGTGTAATCACGGGAACCCCTTCAGATCTCTCATCACAAGGAGTTGGTTATGGCTTGACAGCCAATAGCGGACCAATTGGAAAGGGGAAGGGACGGGGCCACAGCTCTGGCCAGAATAATCAACAACCACCACGCTCAGCCGCTGCATCACCGCGTGGTGGAGATAAATCTTACCTTGAGTGCAGCCATTGTGGAAAAAGGGGACACACTGCAGAGAAATGCTTCAAACTGCATGGCTTCCCAGAATGGTGGGAAGATTTCAAGAAAAAGGCTCAGGCTAAAATGGCTACCAGCACCACCGAAGGAGGCACAAACAAGAGAGAAGGATTTGCATCTGAACAAGGCAGCAACGGGGAGGAACAGAAAACGGCGGGCATTGCAAACCTAGCGGCTGCAGCCGCTGAAGAGAAAGGTAACAGGGTTAGGGTTTGCAACTCTAACCCTCCCTTAAATACCCCCACTCAACCAGAATTTACTTCTTTAGTCCCTCAAATTCGTGAGTATTTTAATGAAATTCCCAGCAATCCTGTTTTTTCCCCCGCAGCCCCTGTTTTTTATAATGATATTACTGAAACCCCCAGCACTCCTGTTATTACCCCCGCAGTCCCTGCTTTGTTAGAAACTGTCACTACTGACCATATTATTGCAGAATTGTCCATTTCAGGCAAGGAAACTGAGGAAAATGCAATTAAACCCTCACACTTAACCCAATTACCACCAGCGCCCCAGATTCCCATCCCTCATCCGTCTACACCCGTTTCTCAATGTTATACCACAAAATGTTCTCCACAATGGATTTTTGATTGCGGAGCCACAGACACAATGTCTTATGACCCCCATGACTTTATCACACATACCTCACCCACCAAGATCTCTGTGGAAACAGCCAATGGCGCATCTATTCCAGTTCAAGGGAGTGGGTCCATTGCCATTACCCCTCAGATTACTCTACGAAATTGTCTATATGTTCCCACTTTATCTACAAAACTATTGTCTGTTAGTCAGGTTACGAAAGAATTAGATTGCATCGTACTAATGTATCCCAGTTTTTGCCTCTTGCAGGATATTCATACGAGGGCGATTATTGGGCGTGTCACTGAGCGTGATGGACTGTACTATGTCGATGTGGTGGCGTAACAGGGACAATCTAATCTTGCCACCGGGACAGTCTCTAGACAGGTGTGGTTGTGGCATCGCCGTTTGGGGCATCCATCAGTTACTTACCTAAAACATTTATTTCCCAGTTTACTTTCCTCTCAGAATAATGTTTTGTCTTGTGACACTTGCCTCCGGGCTAAACAAACTCGGGCAACGTACCCCGCTACTAATACCCGGGTAGATAAAATGTTTACATTAGTTCATCCAGATGTGTGGGGGCCTGCCCCTTATGGCACCCCACTTGGTTTCCAGTACTATGTTATTTTTGTTGATGACTTTTCTCGCATGACTTGGCTTTATCTATTGAAACATAAGTCTGAAGTATATCAGAAATTTGTCCACTTTCATCAAATGGTCAAAACTCAATTCAATACCAACATTCAGATATTACGTTCTGACAATGGGGGGAATACCTTGCTGGGACTCTCAAACAATTCCTTCTCTCCAATGGAATAATCCATCAAACCTCATGTTCCAACACTCCTGAACAAAATGGAGTGGCAGAAAGAAAAAACCGTATTCTTCTGGAAATGACCCGGTCCCTTATGCTTGAGTCCGATGTCCCGAAGAGTTTTTGGCCGGAGGCAGTGTCCACAACCACCTATTTACTTAACCGTTTACCCACAAAAATTCTAAATCATAAAACACCATTATACACACTCTCCACCCAACATTCCATTCCCTCCTTCTTTACCCTACCACCTAAAGTCTTTGGATGCACTGTTTTGTCCATACACCCAAACACGACCGTTCTAAACTCGATCCCTGTGCGGAACGGTGTGTCTTTCTTGGCTACGGAACCACGCAAAAGGGATACCGTTGCTATAACCCCTGAACCCACCGTCTACATATTACCATGAATTGCATCTTTCTTGAGACTGAATACTACTACCAACCCTAATCTCGGGTTCAGGGGGAGACCTCTGATGGAACCCTAGATTGGCTGTCACCACCCATGTGTTCAGAGATAGTTCCAACACGGCAAGTAGATGGCGCCGACTGTGCTGCTGCTACCGACATAGTACCGTTTGACACCACAGTCCATGCTGGTAATCAATCTCTGATGGATACCCAACCAGAGGTAACAGTTGGTGAGAATTATACTATGCAATCTAATCTTGGTAATGACGACTCTGACATAGTTACCCCACTCCCGGATCATACTATACCCGATTACGCTCATACTGTACCTTCTAATAATTTGTCTCCTCCTCAGAATATACATAACCTTGATGATTTGGACAATCCAAGCTTGTATATGGAAAGTAATGACATGACTAATGAACAGGAACCAGGGCGTGTATTACCCCCCAGGACTAAGAGAGGTGTTCCACCAGAACGTTATACACCTGAGCGACACTCACAGAAAACCAGGTATCCTATCAATACGAGACGTAGTATATCTGACACTGCCAAAAGTTTCTTTGCATCTATTTGTTCAGAACAGGTACCGAGGACAGTTAGCGAGGCAAAAGGAACCATTGAATGGAGAGCTGCAATGGATGTTGAAATGGATGCTCTCAAAAGAAACCAAACCTGGGAAAAATGTGTTCTGCCAAAGGGTAAGAAACCTGTGGGGTGCAGATGGGTCTTTACAAACAAATACAGGGCAGATGGCAGTATTAAGCGACACAAAGCTCGCCTTGTGGCCAAAGGATATACTCAGACCTACGGAGTAGACTACTCAGAAACTTTTTCTCCAGTTGCTCGGATAGACACAATCAGGGTTCTTTTTTCTATTGCTGCAACCAAACAATGGCCTCTAAACCAATTTGATGTGAAAAATGCCTTTCTTCATGGCGATCTTAAAGAGGAAGTGTATATGGAGCCACCTCCAGGTTTTGAGAAAGAATTTAAGACAGGAGAAGTATGCAGGTTAAAAAGGGCTCTGTATGGTCTCAAGCAGTCTCCACGAGCCTGATTTGGAAGGTTTGCCATGGTGATGAAACAAAGTGGATATCGTCAGAGCAATGCTGATCATACCTTATTTGTCAAGCGACGAGAAGGTAAGGTAACTTGTCTGGTAATTTATGTTGATGATATGATCATTACAGGGGATGATGCGGTGGAGATGACAAAACTTCGAGAGTATTTATTTACAAAATTTGAGATGAAGGATCTGGGGGATCTGAAGTATTTCCTTGGCATCGAGGTTTTGAGATCTAAGCAAGGGATCTATATATCACAAAGAAAATACATACTGGATCTACTGACTGAGGTAGGAATGCTTGATTGTAAACCGTGCAGAACATCCATGGCTGAAAATCTAAAACTCGAAGTGGTAGATGGAGGAGTTCCAACTGATAAGGGCCGATATCAGAGACTAGTCGGAAAGCTAATATATCTCTCTCATACTCGACCTGATATTGCGTATGCTGTAAGTGTAGTAAGTCAATTCATGCACAGTCCTCAGAGCCATCACTGGGATGCAGTTGTAAGAGTTCTGCGGTACTTGAAATATACACCTGGGCGAGGTATCATCTTTTTGAGACAATGGACACCTAAACATTGAAGCTTACACTGATGCAGACTGGGCTGGCAATCCGATCGATAGAAGGTCCACTTCAGGGTATTTTACACTTGTGGGAGGAAATGTCGTCACGTGGCGAAGTAAGAAGCAGAAGGTGGTTGCATTGTCAAGTGCTGAAGCTGAGTCCGTGGGATATCAAAAGGTATTGCTGAAGTATTGTGGCTTCAGAAATTGATCCGAGAGCTAGGACTAGAAGT
>AP025075.1:25480301-25502909 GCA_036186865.1 Eustoma russellianum | reverse complement strand
CATGTAATTTAGAAATGCTGAAAGTTGAATGGTGAACCTAGAGAAGACAGGCCATTAAAGCCTAATAATCTTTGGAGACCTTCCAAATCCCCTATTTATGCTGGTAAATGTGCATTCAACAGTCAAGCTGCATGGCAAAATGGTTCAAATTTGCTTATACAAAGCTAGATTGAAGCTCTTCTTTAACTACTTAGTAGGTAACAACCATCACTTACTCAGAATTCTTTACAAGCAATGGCCAGTACATGCAACTAAGTAATGAGCAGCCAACTACTTGGATTGTTGACTCAAGGATCTCAGATTACATGACTAGTAGTGTTAACCTTCTTTTTTATTACCTATTTTATGTACCCAAATATGTTAAGATAGCTAATAGTGTGCCCTTACAAGTTATACGATGTGTTGCATGTGCCTAACCTTAGCTTCAATTTGATAGCGAACTAGAGATAACCATTACAGTGCTATATTTTCATCTTCTAAATGTCTATTTCAAGAGAGAAAGATAAAGGAGAAGATTGGCAGCGTTAAAAATATTAATGGATTCTTCATACTACAAGCTGAAAATTATGAAGAACAAGAATCAGGCAGGATAATGGCAAACGCTCTCTAAAAAAAAAAAATTCTCTCATCTTTCTCTCTACACCTCATCAGTCAAATCTCATCCCCAACCACCCCAACGTCTCTATTTTCTCTCTGCCTTCCTCTCTCCGCCCTAACGTCTTTCTCTTTCCTTTTCCTCAACCTTCAACAGTCTCTTTTCCACCCACCTAACCATTAAACCCATTCTTCCTTCTTCTTAATCCACTGATTTACACCTCCTTCGTCCTCTCTGGCCATTTAGGCCGCTCCGACAGTCGCGACATACGATTGAACACACTATATTTGCCTAAACTGACACAAAATGGCTGAGTCTTCATGATTTAGCTTCGATTTTCAGCATGCAGTTAGTGGCGTGAGCTAAATCAGCTTAGGCTTTATTTCTCAATTCTGATTTCCACCCAGGAGCTTTATCGACACTTAAATGAAGGAAAATGATTCTTTGCCATCGACCCTGAAATTGTTGCGGCGAATAAACAGAAATAGAACTCCACGATTGTAGGACAAGTCATGAGTTACATCGCATGGTTCTTAAATATAAAGAATTTTGTTGAGGTGCGTTAGGGTTCAAGAGTTCTGTTGGAAGTACAAAGGATAGAAGAAGATCTCTTCATATTTTGCTTCCAGTCTGAGGGCTCTAAGCAAAGTATCTTAAACCTTTCTCCTATGTTTTTGGAAACGGAGTTCTTACAACGTTTGAAACTGGACGCTGTCCATGTATGAGTCCAATTCCTCAAGCTCCGCATCCAATACTTCAACATGAAGGTTCTTAGTGGATTGGGATTTGGGAAGTCTCATAGGTAAGTCAATGTTTATGAATAAACTTACCATTTCTGAATTTAGAGTTGCATTTGCCAGAATATGGATGAGCTTACCACTTTCGCATCCAACACTTCATCATCACCTGTTTCTTCAATGCTGATTTTCAAAAAAAAGTTTGGAGGTATATTCTTTTACAGCTTCACTGGCATAAAATTTCTTCACTTGGGAAGGGATGGTATACTGGACTTGCTGCAGGGTAACACTTGGAAGTCCAAATTTCAGAAAGATCTTAATCTGCTTTGCCTTTGTTGCAACTGTCCTACACTATTTGGAGACAAAAGAACCTCATATTTCATTAAAAAATAGGAAAAGATTGCCAGAGTACAACAAAAGAAGATTATACAGGATATCAAGTCCTTTGCAACTTCTTGGAGAGGCATAAGAAGAAATAAGATAAACTAAGAGATTGCCTTAAGCTTGGGGCTTCCCATGAAAATCTTCAGCTTTTGCTTTTTGGTTACTGACTTATTTTGCTGTCTTTATTTTGAAGTTGTAGGTTTTTTATTTTGAGGTTGCAGGACCCTTGGAAATGGTGGCTTTACTTCTTTCTGGTAGGAACCTTGATATCCATGGGTTTCCGTTGCAACTAAATTTCCTAAATTGAAAAAGAAAAACATAAGGATGAAAACCAAAGCTGCTGAAGTATTTGTAAGAAACCAATAGAGGATACCTTTTTGTCAGGGGCTGGGACAACCAAGTCATTGATTTCAATAATGTCTGCGACAACATCAGGTTAATTCAAATAGAAGACTTGGCTCCCACAAGGTTTCTATCAAGAGTGTTGTTCAAGCCATAACAGGATCCTACACCAGTGTAAACGGGTTAAAAATAGTCTAGTGTAAGCATCATCTTCCAAGATATGCAAGCGTACTATGGCTTGTATGTTGGAAGAGGATGAATATACAAGACAAATTGCTTATTGCGACAGTTTACCACCTCCATTTGAGGTTTTCTACCAGTAGCTAAAGCTATAGTTTCAGTAGTATGTTTGTCAGTTAGTAAAGTAGAAGTTTCTGTAGATAGGTTAAAAGCAATTTTTTTATGCTTTGTTCATGTTTGGTTTCAACAAAGGCTGCCTTTAAGCTAAGTAAGGGCTTAGTGCTTAGAATTTTGCTTCTTACCTTATCAAAGTATGGACATAAAAACTTTGTTAGTTTTAAAGAGACTTAAACACTCTGTTAGTTTCAATGATGGAGTTGTACAACTGAGAGTCAGATGCACAAGACCATTGATGTACTTTAAATACATCAATTTGTTGCCATGCTTTTGTCAACATATTATATTTCATGGAGCTGAGCTTCAATATCATATTGTTCAGAGGTATTGCCTTGTTTGAAATACATTTCCTTGACTGCAGCCCATATTTTAGCTGCAGTCTCATATATCATAAAGTCGTCACTTATATCAAGTAACATTTATCTTATCAACCAAGACATTATAATGCTATTCTCAAATTTCCACTATCTTTATTTTTTTAATTATAAAGTGACTATCTTTATTTTTGAATAATGCTTCACTAGGAATAATCACTGGTCCCATATAAATGTTCCTCTTTGCATTTGCCTGTCAAAACATTTCGACGTCTCTGGACCAAGATAGGCAATTGTCTTCTTTGATTTTGTGACTTGTAATGACAATGGAAGAATCATCAAAATTGTAGAGCCATAAGACCGTACCGCTGATCCTTGATTAGGAGTGGAAGTGACTTCAGTGTGCTCGGAAGCAGTGGAAGAAGATGAAGGCATGTCCATATTTTAATAAAATCATATTCAGGTCTCCGATACGATATAGAAATGAAGAAAGTGAATGTATTATTCAACTTAACACTTGGAATACAAAGGTAAAGCCGTTAAATCAATGGTGTTGCTTCACCCTCCAATGGATAGAAGCCTAACGGCTATAATCAGTATCCACAAGGCTATTTTGTGTTATACTACTATTCATGTGTCTAAACTAATAATCTAACATACTAACTTACATATAAATATATTAAAAGTATGTATGTACTGTATCTGTACATGTATATGTGTATTTATACATAAGCTTCGAATGAATGGTAGGGTAGTGTGTTCTAACAGAGAATCGTGTTTGATGTAGAAATGAATAAGTGAGAGAGACAGTTGTGCCTTTTCTGAAAAAGAGAAGATCATGGCTCTGAATTTCTGGTAATATTTCATAGCCTTTCTTTTATTTATCTTGGATGTAAATGTACTACCTTTATATATATATTGCAGTTGAGTGTTTTTCAAACGGATCTCCTGCATGTGATGATCAGATATTATGAATCGTAGTATCTCATTAATCAGCTCTCTAGATCAACAAGTACATGCACTGGTTGTTGTAGTTTCCTTAATCCTTTAGTATCCTGATACTCACGAGAACTGTTGATGGTGGTGGTGGTTTTACTCTATGCGTGAATTTTGTGACTTTAAGATTCATTTTCTCGTTATCGCGGTAGTAGTAGCAGGGCCTCCTTCTGTCACTAAATTCGAATCTACATTATATAGCTATCTTGGAAATAAAAGTAATTTGATTTCATATTTCCAATGCTTCTGAACTTCTATACTCTTCTAGATTTTTGGTAGAAAGAATAGTCACAGATAAGATATTTGATACTGGTGATTATACTTCCTACCTGGGGAATGTCTTTTGAACTTGTTGAAAGTACCAGCTCAATTGGAATGTTATCTATGCTGCATTCATTTACCCTTCACGGGTTTCTATTGTCTCAGTCGTGTCATACGAGCATTAGCTATCGTTTAGAAATTTGATTATCACTGCTTCCAGCTACCAATAGAGTATGCCGGGATGAACATACATGCAGACCTTAGAGAATACTTATAAACACTTAGATAATCTACTCTTTACGGTCTTTTCTTTTGGAATCATGAGATGATTCTTCCCTCCTGAAGCTGTCCATTCACGGAATAATAAGCATCGCTTCAATTACAGATATCTTTCTATGCTGGGAAGTACTTTATAAATGAAGAAGGGCGGAAAATATGAAAACATTGACATTGTCGTACTTTCCTTTTATAATTACATGCATGTACCAAAGTTGGTTTGTGTTTATACTAGAGCATATTATTTTCAATAAATGGGCTGTGTGGATCTATAGGAACCTCATAGAGCTGGACATAATCTCCTTCTATCAGGAATAACATCGCTGGCGATATCTTTTTGGGTCCGGCGGACACCACACTGGGAATGTCTATCTAATTTTTCTCTTATAAAGCCTCATGTGTCCCTTGTTAACAGATAGGGATTTGTGTTGCTGCTATTGTTCTTTCAATGTTATCCTTCACAATTAAACCTTATTCATTTCTAGACGCCATATTGTAGCAGAAGGGGAAGGTAGGTGGTGCAGCTTTTAAGACTACTTTAATTGCGTGATTTCTCAACAGTGTTAGTTTTTGTTTTTTTCTTCCCTCTGATCCGTTGAGTTGTTTCTGATTTAGCGTGATCTTTTATCTTTATTATCTCCTCCTATCAGGAATAACATAGCTGGCGATATCTTTTTGGGTCCGGCGGACACCACACTGGGAATGTCTATCTAATTTTTCTCTTATAAAGCCTCATGTGTCCCTTGTAAACAGATAGGGATTTGTGTTGGTGCCATTGTGCTTTCAATGTTATCTTTAACAATTAAACCTTATTCATTCTAGACGCCATATTGTGGCAGAAGGGGAAGGTAGGTGGTACAGCTATTAAGACTACTTTAATTGCTGGATTTCTCAACAGTGTTAGTTTTTGTTTTTCCCCCCTCTGATCCGTTGAGTCGTTCTGATTTAGCATGATCTTTTATCTTTATTTTCCCTATGGAAACCGGAATTTTTGGTGTCTTATGATCTCCATTTACTTGCAACTTCAAATTCACTGTGAATTTATACTTGAATTGCACTTGAAGATTTTTTAGAACATGTGATCAATGCGATACTCAAATAACTTTAGCTTCCCAAAAATGATTGTGAGAAATCCTTGGTCGTTTTAGCTTGGATGGGAGCCCAATTTCGCTTACTGTCTCAGGTGTTAGTTATTATCTGAGACAGAGGTAATTGAAGAAGTTTGCTGTTGATGTCCATTCCTTTTCGTTCTTGTCTCAATAGAAATGACTTTGATGTGGAGAATAACGAAATGTCATGTTACCTGAACTGAACTATGGCAAGAGAATCAAATTTGTTATAACTATATTTTGGAAGTGGTGGAGGATAACGATATGTCATGTTACCTGAACTGAAATATGGCAAGAGAATCAAATTCGTTATTACTATATTTTGGAACTGGTTCATGCATGATACACCGCATTTACGCATATATTAAATGGTTATTTATTTCAATTTTTTTTCCAGTACCTCTCATTCTCTCTCTCCTTTTCTTTTGGGGTCCATGATCTTGGGGGATGATAATATGTCGAAATGATGGGGCATTGATATTCAGTAGCTTCCAGTTCTGAAGTGCTTCTTTTTTGGAAGGCGGGAACTTATAGGATCTCGTGTTCAAATGTATTTACATTCTCGTTGGAATTTGTCTTATTTTCCGTTTCCTGCGGAATCCAAGAAAAGGAAACATTCTGTTTTTGCAGATTTCCAGGAATGAGTTCCAAGTCAAAAGCGAAGAATGCTCAAGATGGATCTCTTATTATGCCCTTGGAGGATAAACTGCACGTTAAAGAATGCAGCAAAGATAATTTATTGGGCCAAGGATGGGTACCTTCCTCAAATATGCCAGTACTATGTCCAGGAGTTGAGAAAGCCGGAAGTTTATCTTCAACGAAGTCATCTCAATGTCAGATGCATTTCATAGATGAGTATATAAGGTATGAAATGTGATGTGTCTTACTGTTAAACAATCATTATTTGCACTTCTTTCTGTTTACTTCTGTGATTGATAAGAGTCTCAACCTTAACTTCAGTGGTTCTGGTCAAGCTGCTCCAGAAAGGCCTCAGGCTGTTAATCCATCTTCTCGTGATGGCACTAGTCCAAAGAAGGAAGGTAGAACTTGCTATAGTTTCCATTTTTATTATATCATTCCATGCATTTTAATTTTATTACGAATCTCGGTCTGATAAACAAATAAACAATTAATGCAGTTCCTTGATATGCAAGAAATTCAAGTATGGCATTATATTTCCTATGCTTACATGTTTCTAGATCTGTGTTAGCTGGTTTATGTTTCATGCCTCAATTGAAAATCATTTGATGAATTCACATGTGGCCATAACTCTTCTATAATGACATCAAAATGTACCTCTACATTTGGCAAAATAAAAAATGTGATTGTATTGTTGACAGGGCCCAAGTGATTGAGATAACCAGATGATTAATTTACAGATAGATGAGAGGAAGCTCTAAATTTGTTCTGCATTAGAATACTGTTTGGATTCAAGGATTTTTCTTGGCGTGCTTATCTAAGATTCCACTGGCTATGTGTTCCAGTAATTAAGATCCTCCTCTTACTAGTAGCTATAAAGGATAACGGGAAAAGAAGTAGACAGTTTTTATCTTCAGGGTGATCTACTGTTGTCAGGAACTCTGCTGAAGATTTTGTATATTCGAAAATCAAGATAATTAGAACAGTGCGGAATTTCATGGATGATTTTTAGCGGGTGTAATATTAATAATTGGATATGACTATTTCTTGTTTCTTAATCAATTAACCAGCTGAATTGTTTATGAATTAGGCCATATGTAACAAGTCTTGAAGTATTGGCAGAAGTTTAATTGCCTTTTTTTGTTAACTAAAATAATACTGCTAGAGGTTTTGAAATACTATTTTCTATTTATTTTCTGAATGAAGCGTCGGCTTCATAAGTCCTCTTGGGCATTAGTCGTCCAAAAACTATAATTGATGAAATCACTATGTATAAGAGGGCTTAGAAACTTCTGAGTAAGTGTTTGCATTTTGTGCAAAATTCTTTTTGGGGATCCACACCCGCAAACAAAAAAAATAGAAAAAGAAAAAGCCAGAAGAAATCCCTACACAGGAGGCTGAAAAGGGGGAGAGAAAAATGCTTTATTCCATGATTGTTTCATGTAATTGTGATCTTGAATAGAAAACATTCATGAGCAAAGATAGCTTGCCTTAGGATTCATTTGAATTTGTTGGCCCCTTCTTAAAAGTTTTAAGTCTACTTTTCCAACAGCGCAATAGTTCCCCCAATTCTTACTATGTGGAAGACCAGCAATTTTTTTTGGGCATCTGGTAAGGGCAAACCAGTGAGTCGAAAGACAAGTGGGGGAAAAATTAACTTGCTGTGACAGGAGAGAGTACGTAGCAGAAAGTAGTCAAAAGTATGCTTGTCCAGTCCCGATTTCTTTACTCCCACCAAATTTTCCTTATGAGATGTTGACACTTCCATTCGAGTTAGCTTATTATGCAGGAATGGGACAGGGGATATATGGTTGGAATCTCAGCACTCTCTAATCTAAGTTACTTCAGAAACTTTGTAGCAAGGTTGCAAGTGTAGTTCCTTAAAGGAATGCCTATCTTGAAAGTTTTCAATTTGAAATAGTTTGTTTTGTTGTATGCTATGTTTCAGGTTTCCCATCAGATGCACACAGCACGTACCGTAAACAATCAGTCTGTGTTGATGGCACTGACATATTTATCAACTGCTTAGCTTTACACTTGAGATACTGCATCTGGAATGACCAGTATATTTAATGGAGATAACAACACCCCCGCAAAACAGCGCCCCCTCAAAAATAAAAGAAGACGAAGGAGTTCGTACTCTGCTCCTTTTTAATTTATGATACTCTTAACAGACTGTTTTATCAATAAAAGTCAAGCTTACTGTATGTGCATTATTTGCTGTTGCACTTCCCTCTTGCTATTTTAGACTGTTCACGGGCTTCATTTATCACACACCTATTTTTGAATAGGTGGATAATTTGCTTGAATTGCTCTCATGTGTTTCTGGCTGGAAGTTATTTTTCATAAAATATGTGTTTGTCCTTCAGGATCCAATTTTGTTCTTTTCAGTGGTTAAAATGTCCCATCTGCATGTTTGGCCGCAGTCATATTTTTTTCAAAGGAAGAAAAGAAAAAGTTAATAATGATTCTGTCTGGGTAGTTAGATCTTCTTGTGGATCATAAGCAGTTAATGTTCTAAGTTCAATTTTCCAGGTCACGTGGACGATGATATGGAAGAATTGACAATAGCTGCAGTTTCGGCTCATGGTGCACGTCGTACGCATCTCTGTACCTTTTATTTTGTTCACTCCTCTTGCAACCTCCCACCCTCGATTGTCGTTCATTAATTCTTTACACCGTCTGCTGCAGAACAAGCCTGCTCTGCTCCATTTTGGAAGATAGTGGAGCCTATGTTCTCTCCTACTACACCTGAGGATTTATTGCTGTTAAAACAAGTATGACTTACTTGAATGCTCATTCATAATAAATTTTTTAAGGCATGTCTACAACTCCGCGTGGTCGAGTTTTCGATTTGTTAGTTCCAAGCGTGGGTAAAGGAAGAGGGTTGCGTAAGGTTGACAACCAGTATAAAACTTTTTACCAAACATGATTATGGTTCAAATAAGAAATTGCGATATTGCTAAAATATTCCCCATATAGAACGCACTGTATGGTCCGAATGCGTGTTTCGAATAGGACCGTTGCATCTGGGGGCTTGGATGTAGTGTCAAATAAGTAAGAGTTCTCGTCGCATGTCCGGATGCGGCGACAATTGAGCTAGAGCCGTTGCATATTCTAGAGACCTCGGATGCAATGAAAAATAAGCAAGATTTGCCATAAATCATATAATAAGAGAGAAAATGCTAAGTTAAGAGTATTAGACTATAAACATGGAACACTGTAACTCTAATGGAGAAGACAATAAAGAAGTGGACATAATGATAAGAAGATAAGTAAATATTTTATGTTTGCAAGAGACAAGGTGGATAAATGAGAAAGATTGGATGTTAGGAATTAATAATTTTAACGCTGATGCGCAAGAAATAATAATACAAGAAATGGACTTGGTTTATTATAGATGTCTCATTAACAGACGAAGTATTAGGTGTTATTAGGAAAGGAGATAGAATAATAGGCCTTAAGTTGGTGTTTGGAAAAGAAACATTCAAAATTATTAGCGCATATGCTCCTCAAGTGAGTTTAGAGGAGGTTATAAAAGTTCAATTTTGGGAAGATTTAGATGACATAGTGCGTGAAAATTTCAATTGGTGAGAAGACCTTTATAGGAGAACATTTAAATGGACATGTGGGTAAAAAGAATACGGATTACAATGAGGTATACGGTGGATTTTGTTTTGAAAACAAGAACAATGAAAGATCAATTTTGAATTTTGCAATAGTGTATGACCTTATAGTGATAAATATATTTTTTTTCAAAAAAAGAGATGAACACTTGATTACATTCAAAAGTGGGTCAAATAAGTCACATATATACTATTTCATGACTCTTAGAAGAGATAAAAGGGCTTTTAAAGAGTGTAAGGTGATCCCATAACAAAGTTTAACAATGCAACATCGTCTTGTAGTGTGGGATGTTCGTATTCGACATAGAAGATTGAAAGACAAGTCTTATGGAACCTAAGATAAAACAATGGAATGTGAAAGAAGTTAAGCAAACATGTTGTAGAAAATAGTATTAAAGCAACAAGTATTAAGAAATTCAAATGGTGATGCAAATGAAGTATGCGAGGATGTAACGGTAAAGATAAATAAATGACAAAAACTTTACTTGACGAGTCAAAAGGTCAAGTACATGCAAATAAAAAATCTTGGTGGTGAAAAGAAGAACTGCAAGACAAAGAAATAAAAGAAGACAAGAAATTTTACTCAAGTTAAATGCTTTATAGACGAAGATGTAAAGATTTTATTACAGAAAAAGCAATAAAGGATAGATAGAAAAGACATTTTGAGAAACCTTTTAATGAATAAGTAGGAGACGAGCTCGTACTGGACGAGTTACGTAACTCCGAAGAGGATAGAAACGTAACATAAAGTAGGAGAATTCTATTGGCAGAGATAGAAGATGTTTTGAAAAAAATAAAAAATGGCAAACTGATTGGACCTCACGGTATTCCAATTGAGGATTAGAAATACTTAGGAAAATAGGGTATTCTTTTTTACGAGATTGTGAAGACTGGAAAGATGTCTGACCAGTGGAGTAAAAACAATTTAATACCTATATATAAAAACAAAAAAATATAAAGGCTCCAGGAGGACTAAGGCCGGAGTTCCATATTACATTTGTTTATACCAAAGATCTGCATTATATGCTTATTTTTTTTTGTTATAAATGAGCTCATGCGACACATTCAAGATAGAGTTCCGTGGAGCATGTTACTTGCAGATGACATTAGGTAGATGAGACTAATGAAGGAATCAATGATAATCTGAAACGTTGGTGAGAGACACTACAGTGAAAGGGCTTCAAATTGAGTCGGAAGAAGACAATATATGAAATCTAATTTTGGCACCAAAAAAATAACCTTGGGATTTTGTGTAAAACTAGTAACTAAGAGATTCACCTGAATGAGAGCTTTATGTATTTAGGATATATACTGTAGAAAGATGGAAGAATTGACAAGGATGTGAATCACAGGGATTGGACAAGTGTATCAGGTGTTATTTGTGATACGAAAGTACTTTTAAAACCTAATGAAAGTGTTACAGGACGGACATAAGACCCCCCCACTGCTGTACGGGCCTGAATGTTGGGCAGTCAATTTTGAGCATGAACAAAGAATGCGAGTAGCGGAGATGAGAAGGTTAAAGATGGAGGTGTGGACATGCATGATAAAATAAGAAATGAACAAGTGAAAGTTTGGAGTGACTCCTATAGATGAGAAGATGAAGGAACCAAAGTTAAGATAGTATGGATATGTGTAAAGGCGTTCTGCAGATGCACCTATCAGGCGGTGCGAGACCATGAATGAGATGCATGTTAAACGTAGGAGAGGGAGACCAAAGAAGGCATGGAGAGAAACAATAAGGAAGGATATTACTTATATGACAATTGAAGAGCATATGATCAGTGATAGAGCACAATGGAGGCAATTTGATTCATGTAGCCCACGTCACATAGAGAGTACAAAATTTAAGTGAAAATTTTAGGTGCTTAGGCCTTATTTACGATTGAGATGATATGATAGTTTTAAAAGGTGTACTTTAAAGGCGCATATTATGCATTAGGTAGTAGGAAACATACAAGGAGGGTAGGATTTAGATTACGACTCAAAAAATAATAAATAAATAAAACGCTAAAGAAATTGTTGATCCATATAGCCGACTCCATATAGTGGGAAAAGATTTTAATGTTGTTGTTTAACACATGTCTACATGGTACTTATTTCTTTAATATGTTTCATTTTTGAACAGCCACGTTCTGCTCCGGTGTTTAATGAAAATCCGCCTCGGGTTCTTAAACTTCTCGGGCTGCTAGTTGAAATTTTTTTTGAACTTGGTTTTCGTTCCTTCAATCTCTCCCTGTCCGTCACCCCCCCCCCCCCCCAACCCCAAAAAACCGCCCCTCTTCTCTTACACACAATGGGTGAAATTCTTCAAATGTTTCAGTATGATGTAGACCTCACATAGATTTCAGTCCTTTTCTGTTTTGGTAAATAAGAATCCAGGGTGTAGTGATTTAGCTTGTTGTTTCTGCTCTTTCAGGATGTTATCATCAAAACTAAGACTAGCAGGGAACATAATTCTATTGTACAAGGGTCACCCAGTTCTGCTACAAGTTTTGACGGACTGGGCACTGCAAATGCATTCCATCCATCTCTTTCATTATTTCAAAGAGTTCTTGCTGCCCTGATTGATGAAGATGAGATAGAACGGTATGGTTATGGTGCTGAAAACGTGTGCTTTTTATAGTCCATTGGTGGCTCATCAAATTAGGTTAATTTACTGTAACTTTGATGATGATGACAGAGGAGTTCAGTCAAACGATGAATCAGAAGTAAATTTACAACCTCAGGATGATGTCAGAATGGACAGAGATTTTGAGGGAATAACTATTCCATCAGACTCTGATGGCCATGCAACTTTCCCCAGTTCTTTTAGCTATGATGAACAATGCCAAGCAGGTGATGGCCCTTTTTTGACCCCAGAAGTCACCCTTGCTAAAGGTCTTAAACTTATATATCCTTCAGGGCTTCAAAAACCACCAGAGTCTTCAAATAATTGTCAATATCAGGCGTTATCGCTTGATGACAAGCTTTTGCTAGAGATGCAAAGCCTTGACCTGAACCCAAAGATGGAGGTAATGTTTTCATCGTTGCAGTCTTCGTTTGCTTCTTTTAACTTCTCTTTTTTTCCCCCTTCTTTTTTCTAACTTTACTTTCAGCAGCCTCATCCAAAGTATAAGGAGCCACCAGTTGCTCAAGAAATTAGTGAACTTCAAGAAAAGCTGTGCCAAAAGGTTACTCATCCTTTCCACGGGAATATTTATTCTTTTACTTCCGTTTTTTTCTCGTTCTATTCTCTGCTTTATCTCATGATTTCTGGCTAACATTTTCTCTCCTTCTCATATATATTTTTTTTGGTTTTATAACAAATCCTTTGACAAATTCCAAGTCTTCGACAATAAATCTTCTTTCTTCTGTTGTGATATTTTCGTGCTCTGAATAGGCATCAGAAGTGAAAGAAGAATTGAAGAAGATAGAGAAAACAATTGAATATGAGCAGGGTTCAGAAAAAAGGTAAAGATATAAAGATTCCTTATTTGATACTGCATTTCTAGATGTTTGCTAATGGGAATCCCTGAGTAATGTCTTCTTGTACAGGAATACTGAAGAAGCTGCTTTTGATAAACTCGTTGAGATTGCCTACAGAAGAATGGTAATGCGATCCTTACAAGCTCAATCTTTAATATCTATAACTACTGCGATTTTGACACCATGATCTGGCACAACTTGCATCTGCTTGGACGTTGATTCCTCTTATTGACTAGTCAGCTAGTCCATGGTACTTGCTATTTGCTGTTCCTCAGTGCATGGGCTTCTCCTGGCAAGAACACAATGACACGGGTGTCCCCACTTGGAATGGACACGCATAAGTGGTTGACTATATTAGTAGAATTATAATGGTTCTGGTAACATGGTTAACAACTTATTAGATCCATTATGACTCAAGTAGCGGGTTTTTAGTCAAGTAGGCTAAATTCTTGCAAATTCATCCAGGACAGAGGCAATCGTAGTTACTTAACCCAAAAAAAAAAAACAAAGGCATGCATAGCTTTGCAGTCGGTTGCATTTTTGGCGTTGCTGGATCTTGGACAACTACGGCATTTTTCTCACTACGAAATTCTTGCAAGAGCAAAAAAAAAGGTAGGCAGTGGTAGTACGTCATCTGTAAAAGGCTTGTCAACAATGATAATTGTGTCCCAGCTTCAGGAAATAGCTAATGCTAACTGAATGGGGAAAAGATAGAAGTCCATGTGCACACCAACTAATGAATTTAGCTGTGGCTAGGCTGTGTACATTTTTTAATATTATGAACCAAGAATCAGAAGGTGATGGTGAACCCTTTCGTAAACTGCTGTACTTTTATAAATTGCAGGCTGGTAGGGGAAGAAAGTCTTCTGCAAGGGTTCAATTGAGACAACAGAACTTGGCATTTGCAGAACGTACTCTTGAGAGATGCAAAGTATATGAAACTACAGGGAGGAGTTGTTTCAGTCACTCAAATCTGCAGGATGCTATGTTTAGTTCTCCATGCAAAACAAATAACAGGGCTGTTCAAAATAGCCACTCGATTACTGAAAGGACTCATAGTAATGGATTGAGGAGGAGAGGAAGACCCAGAGCTTCAGGTCACTTCTTAGTTCTAGCTTTTCATGTCATATGTTCATGACTGTTCTTCATTCTATGTTATGAACCCGTTGATTATTATTTGTCTAATCAACCTCAGACTGCTATGCTTCATTGGGGTTGTAATTATTCATAGTTTTCTAGGCATATATGCAATTAAGAATTCTTGTTTCTTTTTCTTCCTTTTCCCCTTTCTTCCCCTCGGGGATTATAGAACTTGATACTTATTCATTTGGAAAATGTTTCGACTGCAGTTTCTTCTGATGCATCTTGCCTATAGTTCTTAATTGTGAAACATTCTTTTTTTAATATATATATATATATATATATATATATATATATATATATATATTATTTGTACATCCGTCATTACTCTTCTCACAGTACATACACATCTTTCTTATCCATCTAGCTCTCTTCTACCATTCATTTTTGGAAATACACATTGGTATAACACAACTAACACCACCACCACAACAACAACATTATCCCATTGCCTTAGAGGCTTCCGCCTATAGCGGGTTATGGGAGGTCGGATGTACGCAACCATACCCATGTGTTAGAAACACATAAGTCCCAATTCGTTTTTGATTTCTTTATGCCTAGTCATGTTTCAACATACAACCACCGTATCTGGTTTTTGGTCTCTCTTGACGGCTCTTCTGCTTGGCTCCTTCAACCCCCATGTATTCTCGTGTTCCTCTCCCTCATATCATATATATGGCCGCAGAGAGGCCCAACAGCATCATTTCCTTCTGAAATGTGCTTTTCCATCTATTTTCTCTCAGAATGGCATCACCCTTTCCCGCCATTCCCCAGTATTGGCTGCCTACATAGCTAACTACTTACGTCATATTCGTCCCGAGTGTATAAACACATAAAAAAGAGGTGTTCATGAATTTCCATAAGCTCCCTGCATAAACAACAATGATTTTCCTGAATAATACCCCACTTGTAATCCATCTTGGGTATTCAATCTTTTCCAGCATGCCATCCACACAATTATAGTATGTCTCTTCATGTGTCTCCTCCGGCATTCCTTGGTAGTCCACTCAACATCTTGGCCTGCCTCCCCCACTGATCTAATAGCACTTTTCAGTGAAATCACCACTGATGCTGGGACTCCATTTGAGCTTATCCCTTCTATCCTGCTGCAACTCCAGCGTGTAGTCATCTGCCTTTCAAAGTCCCGCACCTCTACACCAAGTTTGCATCGTGTGGCTTCCTATTTCCATTTCTCATTTATTCTTAAGCTTGCAACAGTGGCTATCTTCTCTTATACCCAGCTGCACCCTCAGTTGCTTTGTATACTTTATATAACAATGGGACCCACAAGGTGCCAATTGTCATATCAAAACCGTGTCTCATTGCCATCTCTAGTTTCATGCACACACAGTCAACCAATATGTTCCTATGTTGCATCAGTTTTCTCTACACACAAGAATATGCTTGGCTTATAGGCTGACTCCATAAAGATTTTTGTTTCAAGATTACATTATGCACCCACTTCACCTACAAAGACTCTTTCCGCCTGCAAATATTCCATAGATTCCTCAATAAGAACGCACAAATCATGTTGCATAGATTTGGGATTCTTAATCCACCACTCTATAAGTTTACATACTACATTACAGCTCACTTTTGCTACTTTTCTCGCGTACTCAACTGCCTCCCTTAAAAATTGGGCCCTGACATAATTTCCTTTGGTACCATTCTCGGTAGGAAATCGATACTAGCCCAATATGCTTGTATGTTTAGCACCACTTGTTTTATCAGTTGAATTGTGCCTCCGTAGGATTTTTTTTTCCTTTGTCTAAGATCTAATCCACTGTGTAATCCACTGCACTAAGGGGATGCACTTTCTTCTGGTAAGTCGTGGCAGCACCAATGGCACTCCTAGATACCTCACAGGCAGTGTATTTTCTTTTATGTCCAGGACTTCCAACATCTGCTTCTTAAGCTCCTCACTATATCCTACCAAGTACACAATGCTTTTCTCTATATTTGATCTTAGTCCCGCCAAGTCCTCAAACTCTTGCAAGCTCTTCCTAATAAGCTGTGTCGTATTCAAATCTACTTTTGCTAATATAAACAAGTCATCTAAAAAGTCTAGGGATGACAACCCATTTTCTCCCACCTAGGACATTCCCAATCCCCACCCCCCCTTCTGCTCCCTCGAGATCAGCATTTTATTGAACACTTCCATGATCAATATAAAGAGGTAAGGGGACATTGGGTCTCCTTGCCTCAGTCTCCTTGCTGACTTGACCCTTCCAACCAATTCATCATTGAGATTTATGTAGAAAGAAGCTGTGGATATACATAGCCAGATCCATTGTCTAAACATGTCAGGGAACTCCATCTGATTCATTACATCCATCAAGAGTGACCATCTCAGTGTATCATATGTCTTCATTATGTCTACATTTATAGCACATCTAGGCTGTCCACCATTTGAATTATGATTCTTTATTAAATCATACATTAGCCATGCAATTTTCATGTATCAACCTCCTTGTCACAAAAGCCCCTTGGTTTTCACTTATCAAATCTAGCAATAACTCTTTGAGCCTCAATGCTATTTGTGATTATTTTTTACACCACATTGCAGCATGCCATAAGCCTAAAGTCTTTCATTTTTATCGCATTATCCGCCTTTGGTATAAGCGATATACTTGTAGCATTCACTGAGTACATGTATTCATTCACAAAGAAGTATTGTACATCTTTCAACACATCCGCTCCCACAACTGCTCAGTTAAGTTTGAAGAAATCTATTGTATAACCATCCGGACCCAGGGCTTTGTTTGATTTCATACTAAACAGGCTTCTCTTATTTCTTCATTTGGGACAGGCCGTTGTAGTCTCTCAATCTGCTCCTCCCCTAACACATTTAGGCCCATATTACTCGGGCTTCCCGACATACCAGTAGTCTCGGTTTCGGAGAATAAGGTCTCATAAAATCTGATTGCCTTCTGTTTTACAGTTTCATAGTCCTCTATCCAGCTATCATCCTCTGTTTATAGATGTAATATGCAGTTACTTTGGTTGTGACATCGGACTTTTTTTTTGCTGAAAAATGCCGTATTTCGATCTTCCTCTGTGAGCCATTTGACCCTTGATTTTTCTCTATAAAAATCTTCTTCTGTGTCCAGTAGCATTTCATAATGGACCACTATATTTTTTCCTCTTCTGGTGGAATTCCTCATCTCTTGGACTATGCATCAGCTCATTTTGGAGTTGCTCCACTGTTTCTCTCGTCTCAACCACCCTTTTCGATATTTCACTAAATTGCTCATAGTTCAGTTTCTTTAGTGGTCTGTTCAATCTTTTTAACTTTTTCCATTATATTTGCATAGGATTCCCTTCCTCCTCTTGCCCCCATGATTCTGTCAATATTCTCTGAAAGTCAGGGTGCCGCATCCAACCTTGACAAAACTTGAACGGCTTGGGCCTAGTTTTTATTCCCGTGTCAATTATTAGCACTTCAAAAACATGGTCAAATGTGAGTGGACAAAGGAAGTCTAGCTGCACAAACCTGAACATATCATTCCGTCTTTCATTTGATAGAAATATGTCCAACTTTGCATATATTCGGGTATCCCCTGTCTTTTATTATTCCATGTGAATTCTTGCCCGAGGTGTCACCCATTCGTATTGCACCTCTTGTGCCATTTGCAAGTCATCCATATTGAGAAAGAAAATTGTCTTTGGCATCTCAGCTCCCGCTTTGACCTCCACGCATAGCCATGCATAAGACACCCTCTCTTGGGAGATGGTCCTTTTGTCAGCAAACAGGGGGATTCCCACAGCCAAAGCAGTTTGGGCATAATATTGCGATCCCAGACCTGGTAATCTGATCTAAATCGGGATTGTCTGGAATTCCTCTTTCCTCAAACACTTATCATGCACCCAGGGTCGAAGAAAAAACATCTTGCTCCTGCTCCCAAATTCAATCAGTGACTGCTCCAGTGCAACCATCTTTGCTTCCTCATTTTGAAATCTGAACACAAATATCCCACCATCAAGCTTCTGGACTTCTAGATCCTTGCGTTCCCACTTCTCTTTCATATTTCTTTTTACGTACTTGTACGCAGATCGCTGCCCAAAATCTGTCCCACAACCGCATTCTGCCATTTCACTGTTGTCTCAGCCACATCATCCTTCTGAATCTTAGGGACTAAGAGAGATGTAGACAGAACTCGAATCTTCTCCCGTTTGATGGATGGAGCCTCTCCTGTACTCGATTCGCCCTTCCTACTCAGAACAGGATCCTTTTCCACCTCAATGTTCAGTGAATGACCATGTGTGCGGCTCCAATTATACTATCGAGCACTCAGATCGTTGATCGGAGATTTGTTGATCGGATACCGGTGTTTGATTCCCGGAGTTTGGCATCCATTAACCGGAGCAGAGATCGGCGGTCATTGATCAGCCGGTGAACGCGGCCAGTTGCCAGTCACGATGTCTCCCCTCTGGATCGTCCGTAACTGCCATCCTGCTAGAGTGCAACATTGAGCTCAGAACTTCATACTAGTTCAAAGCAATATTTGTTGGAAACTTCTTACTCCATTCTAAAGAAATGTTTTGCAGTTACACCTCTTACTGAAGATATGAATGTGCCCATTATTTGGAGAAGCATATTTACTTGAAAGTGTATTTGCTGCAAAACTGAAAACCCTTCTTTCCCGAAAAGAAATTGAAAATTCTCTGCCCGAGAGCTAATATCATATTCGGATCAAAAAGTAATTCCTTCCTTGGAAAGTGCTCCATTTTGACCGAAATGTTTGCTCCGCCCTTCTTTAGTTCAGTAGTGTGGAAGATACTTCTCTATTTCAATTCCAGATTCCACTGTGAAACATTCTTAACAACTGTATCTTGTTTGCAGCTTCTACTAGTGTTTGTGGCAGACCAATCAACAAACAGGGGAGCCAAAGGCATCGTCATGATCAGATTCTTGATATGCCTCCCTCAAGTGCAGAGGTTAGAAAAATAACACTGTCAGGTGGATTAAACAGTGGAGCTGTGAGAGAAACCTCTAACATTATAATCGAACAAGATGGAGTTGCAGATAAGAAAGTTAAAAGGAGAAGGTACAATAGGCGAAACACATCAGGAATTTCTTTTCCTCCTCCTAGGGGCAATTCTGCACCTACTACATGCAATGAAGAAGACCCGAGGAAGAAGTGTGAGCGGACAATATTCTTTACAACTGCGCCTCAGAATCCTTTCCCTTCTGTTGAAGTATCAGGTGTGAATCCTGCCCATCCTCTTGTCATCGTAGATAATGAGCTAACAATACCCTCTACAACTGTGCCTCTGAAACCTGCACATTCAGGTGAAGCAGCAGCTGTGAATCCTGAGCCTCCTCTTGTCATAGTCGATGATAAATTGAAGTACCTAGAAGATTCCTGTCCTAATAAATCTGGGAGTTTCTCCGTGTGGGCAAAGAATGACGTTGGGCAGCCAAGTGGTTTGGATCTTGATGAAGTTGATGATTTTGGTGACCTTAGTAAACTCGATGAGATCGATTCTTTTTTGGATTCTCTTGACGAACCTGAGATGCACTACCCTGAAGGTCGTGCTGTGCCCAATGATGACCTTTCTGAGGTTTAAGCTGCCTTAAAGGGTTGGTGGTGAAGTTGCTGATTGATGATCATTTAGTGATATTCCTACACATTTCTTTCTTACCTGAGTCCAGAGTAACCAACGTTTTTATTCTCATTATCATTAGACAAATTTCGACAACACACATACCTTGCTATAGGCAGAAGACTCTAAGGCATTGGGGTAATGTTATTGTATCGTTATACAAATTTTTAAAATGCTCTTACGAGCATGGTTTTTCAGGACAAACAGAAGCATTTAAGTGGATAAGCTAGGAGACATGCAGATACAGGTCTTGGAGTATCATAAAACCATTGTTATCTTTATATTTCGAATAGGGGTTCTGGGTTTTTTTATTTTCTTATGGTTATACTCTCTGGTGTTCCATTTCTAATGGAGTAAAAGATACTCTTTTTTGACTCTGGAATATGATAGACTAAAACAAAATGACTCACTAAATTGTCTACGTTTTTTGTATTGTGAAGTAGCAGCAGATCGATACAACTTGACGAATTTTCGTTATGGGTCGTTCAGAAACAATTTAGTGTATGACACACAAGGTTACTTACTTCCGACTCCTCCTTACCCCTTCATAGGCAGGAACATCTAAAGAAATGTGGTAATGTTGTTGTCGTTGTTGATGGTTATACTATGTGGATTTTTTCCCCTTTTTTTCTGTAGGGGATGGGGGTGAGAGGGAGGACAAAGTCCTTTCCTGTTGGGCACATTTTGAACGTTGTTTTGGAAGTACTTTGACTAGACATTATTTATCAAGCACTTCTTATGTATTATTCAACTATATGTGTGTGCATTATTTTCAGTTTGTTAAGTTTCTGTACATTGTTACTATATCGATAAGATCATCGATTGATTTCAAGTCAAGTGGACACCGCATGTGTTTGTATGTATGTGTCTCTATGCATGTGTTTGTATGTATGTGTCTTGAAGTGACAGTCATTCTTTTTAGACTAGAAGAAATGGTAAATTGAAACCTAAACCTTGTGTCCCTGTTTTCAGCTTTTAACTGCTGATTGCATTTTTAGGTGTCGCCGATTTTGATAGTTTTCCAGTTTAATGAACAATTTCCCAGTTCTGGCCAAGGTTTAAGCTGTGGTTTGACCTTGATATTAAGTTTTTTCTGTCTTGGTAAGTTTCAGTTTCAAACTAAATAGTCAAGTCTAGGTGAAACCAGCAATAGATTGAGGTAGTTACAACAACAATAACAACAACATTACCCCATTGCTTTATAGGCTCCCGCCTAGAGCGGAGTATGGGAAGGTCGGATGTACACAATCATGCTCATATGTTAGAAACACACAGAGGTGGTTTTCCGATTAAAAAGTAAATCCCTTTTATTGTCACCATCTATCCAACTGGGGATTAGCTTGGTGGTTTCTTTTAGCTGTGCTTACAGTCATTATAACGGTAAAGAATGGGTAGATCATGCAAAAACTTATAGTACCTCCTTTGAACAACTGGCTTAATGTTATTTGATTAGATGCAGAATCATGCAAAAGAGGAAGATGCTAATAATTGGAGAAAATAAGGAAGTTTAGTACTTCAATGGCCTTGAAGACAGGTTTTGGAGTAACTGGTAAGATTGTTGCTTTGTGACCTTGAGGTCACGGGTTCGAGCTGTGGAAACAGCTTCTTGCACAAAGTGTGGGATAAGATTGCGTACATCAAATCGCGAAGCGATCCGGCCTCTCTCCGGACCATGCATAAACATGGGAACTTAGTGCATTTCAAACGTGATTTAGTACTTCAATGGACTTAAAGAAACAAAAGATCAGCTCAGCCCTATTGTTAATGATGCAAAAGAGTAAAAGTGTACAGTGGCTTTGGGCAAATATTCTACTTAACTATTAGACACCTATACCAGACTCTAGCGATAGCTTTTGCTGTCATTGAGATATACTAGGTATGATTGTTGTTGTATTGGACAACTACAATACGATGCAAATTTCATTTTTTAACCACCACTATTTTTGAAGAACTTCGCCATAAATTAGATAAAAGGTATACCAAACTCTAATGTTTCGCTTTAGGTTTTTGATTAATCATTTCATTTTTCTTCGTGAACATTTGGAAAAGACTGATCAAACAGAAAGCCTTCAAAAAAAAGATTTAATAAATAAATAAAATAAGACTTGAAACCTTTTGGTCTCAAAAATCATGCAGACATTCATGCATCATCCCTGGTTTGGTTAGGGTGCACTAAACGGGATAGGATCCCCTCACCGCAAATGGGGTGCGGTTACGCATGACTGCACGATACGTGGCAGCAAAGGGGTGATGAGGCTAGATGAGGGTCGCTCGCATCTAGCTTCACCATTCCTCTTTGCTGCCACGTGTCGCGTGGTCACAAAAAAGGTGAGGAAAGTGGGGTTAGGAGATCCTAACCCGCACTAAACCCCACATGATAGGTGTCAAGCGAAGAATCCACGGTAAATTACATCTCTTAAATGGACTTGAAAATCTTTTAGCCTATGATTTCGTGAGGGTGTAGTTACCTCACGTGGGTTTTGAAAAGGATTTCCATTTCAAATGAAGTTAAGGACACATTTTTTTTCCTTACTTTAGAATAATAATATAATAAAACAAAATGACTCAATAAATTGGCTGCGCTTTTTATATTATGAAGTAGCAGTTTATTGACACACAATTTTTATTATGGGTCATCGGAAAACAACCTCTGTATGTTTCTAATACATAAGTATGGTTGGCGGAAGCCTCTAAGGTAATGGAGTAATGTTGTTGTTGTAGGTTTTGAAAAGGGTTCTGTTCTAAATCGACTTGAGA
>AP025075.1:25441886-25477791 GCA_036186865.1 Eustoma russellianum | reverse complement strand
AAAAAAAAAAAAAAAAATCTCTTTGTTGCTATAGGCTAGAAAACTAGCCTCGTGTAATCTAAAAAAATGAAAAGAAGTCCATATGAAATAGAATTAGATATACTTCTCATTTAGAGATGGAAGATTCTAAATAACTAAGACATAATATATGAAATTATTTGCAAAGTAGCAAAGCAACATAGGTATATCGACATTTTAGATGAGTTATAATACTGTCAACATAAGTTCCGTCTACCTTTCTCAATGGTGGAGATATTCAGTTCGGTAAATCTAATGACTAATGGGACTACATATAGCCATGAGATTAGCATCCAATTTTTATTACATTAATCAGAAACTGGAGAATTGGTTCTGAGAAGATTGCACCATCTGCAAATCAGTGGTAGTTTGACATGAGCTTTCATCTCCCATCATTGTCCTGATTGTAAAAGAAAACAATTGCCATAAAATTTAAATTCCCAAACCTTCTATAAAGCTATTCAAATTTGAGATTATTCAGGAATACACATCGAATGCTGATATTACTCATTAAATTTTGGGTAGTAGATCCTGTTGGGGACAATCACTCCTGCACTAAGACGCAGCCGTTTAGTGTGTGCGTATGGAACAACAAAATAGACAAACCCGGGGCGAGTCAAGGACTCTGTCCTTAAGACGTATTGCTCCGGTATACTGTGTCCAACCGGTGTGAGCAATCGTCTCCCAGGATACAACGGGTACCTGTTCAGTTGAGCGGCACTGCTGAACTAGAACTTCTTCGAACCTTCGAATGTCCTGACTTCTCCGGACGTAATGCAAACCTCTAATGCTATGAATGCAGAATGCTTTGAATACTAGAGCAAGTGTATTCGTTGTTAAAAGAAAGCACCCTTAGCCCTCTTTATATAGGAGAGTCGGTTGGAGAACAAGGTACCGTGACCGTTGGATCAAAACCGAAGTTCGATTTAGGCCGTTGGATTAAAACCTCCTATCTAGATTAGGATGGTTTAATCTCAGCCTTTAGATCGAAGATAGATTGACAGGTTTAAACCTGGACCGTTAGATGGAAACCACATTCGGTTAAGCGGTTAAGACAGTTTAAATCTCGGCCGTTAGATCAAAGCTGCTTTTTCCACCACCGTTAGATCACAACCGATTGATCTTATCTTTTGTAGGAGGATAGTGTTTGATTTAAGTTTGAATCAAACCTGCACAAACAGAACAAATCTGCCCGCTGTCAGACTTCGATCGATCACATCGATCGATCGAAGTGACATCGATCGATCGATGTGATCGACTGATGTCTGACTGAGTACATCATTCGATCATTCTGATCGATCTAAGAGACATCGATCGATCGAAGTGATCGATCGATGTCCTCTGATCCACTTAGATCGATCTACCAAGAGATCGAAGCCCTCTGATCCACTTCGATCGATGACATCGATCGATCGAAGTGACATCGATCGATCGATGTCATCGATCGATGTCCGTCAGATGCTTTTTACCGCCACATGGACACTTCCAACGTGGCATTCCTCCATACGGGTGACACATCACCCATCCATAACATTTTCCATCTACTTTAAGCATTAATTTCACATTCACACAATATTATAATTGAATGATTCCACATCCTATAATTAACTACTCGTTACGTAGATAATTAAGGATTCATTAGTTTTCGATTTCATTATCGGAAACTCATTAAGCTCAAAGTACGTTGCTCAACCAAGTTTAGCAACACTCATTAACGGGCCAAAGCCCAAATCTTCCAATCTCCAACGATGGGCCAAAGCCCAACCTTAAATTCTCCAACAATCCCCCACATGAATGGAAATTAATGCAAATGCATATGCAGACTCTGAGGAGAAGTCAGACAAGAAAATATTGCATCAGAAGAGGTAGCTTCTGGCTTTGAACCTTTCTTAGTGATGTACCATCGGATTCACTCGGCTAAATAGTGACTTGATGTCTTGAACTAGTCAGCCTTTGTTGTGAACCAAGACAATGACACTCACACAATATTTTCTTTAACACCCTTTCGGTTCTCATGGTTGTGTTCGTTTTGGCCATGAACAACCTGGTTTCAGAAAGTGTTTTAGAGAAATCTTGCCACCTAGACTTTCTCATAGAAGCGGCCCCACTTCACACTTACATAGGTGATTCCTATCAAGAGTATTCTGCCATACTCCACTTGACGCATCAAGATATAGGACATCATTAAAAGCCTTAGCTTACCCTGAAATCTCTGCAGACAGCACTTTTGTCAGACGGAATGAGTAAGTGCTAACTGAATCTTCATAACTTAGTTGTCCCATTGAACCAAGATTCTGGGATCTCCAGTCAACAAGGTTGGGTTACCATTACAAAGATTCATGCATTATGGGCTTCAATCCCATTCCGTTTGTCAATCTTGACATTTGATCTCTAGGCAAACCTTTTGTAAGCGGATCCGCAAGATTCTCCATTGATTTTACATAATCAATGGAAATCACGCCATTAGAGATCAACTGTTTAATGGTGTTATGTCTTCGACGTATGTGTCGTGACTTACCATTGTAAATGCTGCTTTGAGCACGTCCTATAGCTGACTGACTATCACAGTGTGTGCTAATAGGAGCGATCGGCTTAGGCCAGCACGGAATATCTTCCAGGAAATTCCGAAGCCACTCAGCCTCTTCCCCAGTTTTGTCCAACGCTATGAACCCAGCTTCCATAGTGGACCTAGCTATGCATGTTTGTTTCGTGGATTTCCACGACACAGCAGCACCACCAACCGTGAACAAGTATCCACTGGTGGACTTCGAGTCCTTACTATCTGATATCCAATTTGCATCGCAATATCCTTCTAATACTGCTGGATATCTTGTGTAACGTAATCCAAGATTCATTGTGTATTTCAAATACCTCATCACTCTGTTAAGAGCTCTCCAATGATCATCACTTGGATTACTGGTAAACCTGCTCAACTTGTTTACTGAACAAGCTAAGTCTGGTCTTGTACAATTTGTTATGTACATCAGACTCCCGATTACCTGAGAATATTTCAACTGGGCAACAAGTTCGCCTCGATTTTTCCTTAAGTGCACACTTAAGTCGAGCGGGGTCTTTACCGGTTTCACATCATCCATATTGAACCGTTTCAGAACTGATTCAATACAGTGTGTTTGTGACAATATGAGTCCCTCAGTCACTCTAGAAATCTTAATTCCTAGAATAACATTGGCAACTCCCATGTCCTTCATGTCAAAGTTTCGTGTTAACATCTTATTTGTACTCACGATGATGTCACGAGTACTGCCCATGATAAGCATGTCGTCTACATAGAGACATACTATCACAAATGCATTCTGTGTGCTCTTAATGTACACACACTTGTCGCATTCATTGATCTTGAAGTCATTTGACATCATTACCTGATCAAACTTTAAATGCCATTGCTTGGGTGCTTGTTTAAGTCCGTACAAGGACTTAACAAGTCTACATACTTTCCTTTCTTGTCCTGGAACGACAAACCCCTCGGGTTGTTCCATATAAATCTCTTCCTCTAACTCACCATTAAGAAAGGCAGTCTTTACATCCATTTGATGGATTTCCAAATCATAGACCGCAGCAATGGCTACTAGCATCCTTATGGAAGTGATCCTAGTCACAGGTGAGTAGGTGTCAAAGAAGTCAAAGCCTTCTTTCTGTCTATAGCCCTTGGCTACTAACCTGGCTTTATACTTCCCAATAGACCCATCCTCTTTAAGTTTCTTCTTGAAAACCCACTTACAACCAAGTGGTTTACTTCCAGGTGGAAGGTCAACCAACTCCCAAGTGTGATTTTGAAGAATCGAGTCTATTTCACTGTTAATTGCCTCTTTCCAGAACGGAGCTTCTGGAGTTGACATAGCCTCGGAAAAATTCCTTGGCTCATTTTCTACCATATAGGTTAGAAAATCTGGTCCAAAAGACGTCGGCATTTTGGCTCGTTTGCTTTGACGAGGTTCCTCAGTTTCTTGAGGAGTCGTCTCACGCACTCGCTTACTTGTGCTGGCTTCTTCACTGTCTTTGTCTTTCTTCGGAAAGACATTTTCAAAGAACACTGCATTCCTTGATTCCATGACAACATTTTCATGTATCTCAGGAATGTCTGATTTGTGCACTAAGAAACGATATGCACTACTGTTCGTTGCATAACCAATGAATATGCAATCAATTGTTTTAGGCCCAATTTTAATTTGTCTTGGTTTAGGTCTAGCAACCTTTGCCAGACACCCCCACACTTTCAAGTATTTGTAACTAGGCTTATAGCCTTTCCATAGTTCATATGGGGTCTTATCCGTCTTCTTGGACGGAATTCTGTTTAAAATGACGTTGGCTGAGAGAATTGCTTCCCCCCACAAGTTCTGAGGTAAACCCGAACTTATCAACATAGCATTCATCATCTCTTTTAGAGTACGGTTTTTGCGTTCAGCAATACCATTTGATTGAGGTGAATATGGCGCAGTCGTTTGATGAATAATGCCATGTTCTGAATAAAATTCATTAAACGGTGTATCATATTCGCCACCTCTATCACTACGAATTGCTTTAATTCGTTTGCTAAGTTGATTCTCAACTTCATTTTTATAATCCTTGAAAGCATCAAGGGCCTCATCTTTGCTACTTAGCAAATATACATAACAGTATCGCCTGCAGTCGTCGATAAAAGTTACAAAATACTTTTTACCACCTCTTGTTTGCACAAACTTTAAATCACACAAATATGTGTGAATTAAATCCAACGATTCAGTGTTTCGTTCTGTTGAAGGAAATGGCGCTTTTGTTAACTTCGCTTCAACACATATTTGGCATTTTTCTTTATTACTAAAGTCCAGTTTGGGCAACAAGTCAAGATTAATCATTCGTTGTATTGACTTATAATTTACATGTCCCAAACGAAAATGCCATAAACAGGAAGACTCAAGCATGTAAGCAGAAGAGGAAACAATTTTATTAGCCTCAGTGGGCGCAACATTTTTGGGTACAATTGTCATAACATTCAATTTGAACATGTTATCTGAAAGATACCCTTTCCCCAAATACACCCCATTCTTAGAAAGTGTAAATTTGTTTGCCTCAAAAACAAGCTTGAACCCATGCGTGACTAGCAGCGCGCCAGAAACCAGATTCTTCCTTATGTCAGGAACATGCAGCACATTCTGCAGAGTCAACTCCCTTCCTGAGGTCAGTTTCAGGATTACCTTGCCCGATCCTTCGATCTTCGAGCTGTTGGAGTTTCCTATAAACAATTGCTCATTGTTTGTCGTGGGCACGTACTCTCTGAACATTGCCCTGTTCGCACACACATGTCGAGTGGCTCCTGTGTCCACCCACCATTCCCGTGGGTTTCCCACTGCGTTGCACTCGGTCACCACTGCGCAAAGGTTCAAGTCATCCATTGCGTCGACCAGATTTGCTTTCGCTTTATTCTGATTCTGATTCTTTTTGGGCTTCCTGCATTCACTGCTTCGATGCCCTGGTTTACCACAATTATAACACTTACCTGTGAACTTCTTTGCAATTTCCTTGCCCTTGGAGTTCACACTCAAAGTGTTATGTTTCTTCTTGTTCTTTGCCTCAGCAACATGAGCCTTGGCTTGACCAGAAGATGTGGACGGCTTTCTTTCGGCACGTCGATTGTCCTCCTCAATGCGAAGACGAACAATCAAGTCCTCCATTTTCATCTCCTTTCGCTTGTGTTTGAGATAGCTCTTAAATTCCCTCCACGAAGGAGGCAGCTTCTCAATCACAGCCGCAACCTGGAAAGATTCACTGAGCGTCATGCCCTCCTCTTCCATTTCAGAAACCAACATCTGTATTTCTTCCACCTGCGAAATTACAGTTTTGGAATCTAACATTTTATAGTCGAGAAATTTCCCAACTATCAACTTTTTAGTACCCGCATCTTCTGTGCGATACTTTTTATCTAAAGCCAACCACAAAGCTTTTGCAGTTTTAAATGTACAAAACACGCCATAGAGAGTATTATCTAGGCAACTCAGAATCAAATTTACACAACAAAAATTTGTATACGCCCAGGCCTCGGCACCCAAGGCGTTTTGCATATTCTGTTGTTGATCCTCCACAGGCTCAGCCACAGGTGGATCCTCGGATAGCATCCTGGCCAACCCTAGCGCCGTGAGGTAGAACAGCATCTTCTGCTGCCACCTCTTGAAAAAAACTGCCGGCAAACTTTTCCGGCTTCTCAACGTGAGCAGCAGTGGCAGCCGGGTTCATCTGAGGCCCTCCAGTTGGTGCCAACGGAACCGTATTAATCTGCGGTCCGGCAGCAACATTGTTAGCCCCTTCAGGTGCAGACACGGAGTGAGCACCATTGAAGCCTTGAACAGAGTTAGAGCTCTCGTGTTCCATTCTTGTTCAGTTCGATCAAAACGTAAAGATCAGAACAGACACAGGTTCAAGAATGAGTAGAAGAAGACTGCAAATCAGTACGAAACTGCTTTTGCGTAAATAAATAAAAACAGTACATGAAGTAATTGAATAAATACGTCTTAAGATTGTTGGGGACAATCACTCCTGCACTAAGACGCAGTCGTTTAGTGTGTGCGTATGGAACAACAAAATAGACAAACCCAGGGCGAGTCAAGGACTCTGTCCTTAAGACGTATTGCTCCGGTATACTGTGCCCAACCGGTGTGAGCAATCGTCTCCCAGGATACAACGGGTACCTGTTCAGTTGAGCGGCACTGCTGAACTAGAACTTCTTCGAACCTTCGAATGTTCTGACTTCTCCGGACGTAATGCAAACCTCTAATGCTATGAATGCAGAATGCTTTGAATACTAGAGCAAGTGTATTCGTTGTTAAAAGAAAGCACCCTTAGCCCTCTTTATATAGGAGAGTCGGTTGGAGAACAAGGTACCGTGACCGTTGGATCAAAACCGAAGTTCGATTTAGGCCGTTGGATTAAAACCTCCTATCTAGATTAGGATGGTTTAATCTCAGCCTTTAGATCGAAGATAGATTAACAGGTTTAAACCTAGACCGTTAGATGGAAACCACATTCGGTTAAGCGGTTAAGACAGTTTAAATCTCGGCCGTTAGATCAAAGCTGCTTTTTCCACCACCGTTAGATCACAACCGATTGATCTTATCTTTTGTAGGAGGATAGTGTTTGATTTAAGTTTGAATCAAACCTGCACAAACAGAACAAATCTGCCCGCTGTCAGACTTCGATCGATCACATCGATCGATCGAAGTGACATCGATCGATCGATGTGATCGACTGATGTCTGACTGAGTACATCATTCGATCATTCTGATCGATCTAAGAGACATCGATCGATCGAAGTGATCGATCGATGTCCTCTGATCCACTTAGATCGATCTACCAATAGATCGAAGCCCTCTGATCCACTTCGATCGATGACATCGATCGATCGAAGTGACATCGATCGATCGATGTCATCGATCGATGTCCGTCAGATGCTTTTTACCGCCACATGGACACTTCCAACGTGGCATTCCTCCATACGGGTGACACATCACCCATCCATAACATTTTCCATCTACTTTAAGCATTAATTTCACATTCACACAATATTATAATTGAATGATTCCACATCCTATAATTAACTACTCGTTACGTAGATAATTAAGGATTCATTAGTTTTCGATTTCATTATCGGAAACTCATTAAGCTCAAAGTACGTTGCTCAACCAAGTTTAGCAACACTCATTAATGGGCCAAAGCCCAAATCTTCCAATCTCCAACGATGGGCCAAAGCCCAACCTTAAATTCTCCAACAGATCCATAATCATTGTGATTGTTCCAGAAGAAATGAAACAAAAGATATGGTAGAGTTAGAACAGTTATTGTATGAAGTCTACCCAATGCTCGATGCAGAGGCGCATAATAGATCGATATGAACATCATGAGATGTCCCGTAATAAAACCAGTTGTTGCTGATACCTCCTTCATGTTTATGGCTATTTTAATGTCGAAAAATTTCTATTCGTATTTACTAAATTCTTTCACTAACACATTAGCACACTATATCTCTATTATTGTGTTGTTTATGCAGGTACATATAGAGTTGGAGGCTCTCACTGAAAGCAAACTCTATATCATTTGTGATTGAGTTATTGGTTGCATGCCTCTCACTCTCTCCGGACCATAACGATAGCTTTTGTTGTCGTTGGTATATAATGGATATGTGTTTTTGTTGTATATGTCATGGTTTAGTAATACTAAGCATTTATCAATAGTTAAAAGTATATGTCCCGAGTTTGATAACTATTAGAGACTTATTGAGGGTTTTTAGAAAAATAAAAATAAAATCTTCTTGTTTTGTTTATGTTTTGGGGGTGGGTGGAGGGAAAGGGTGTGGGGTACAAGGGTGGAGGAAAAACGGATCGAGATCCTCTGACCTCCCAGCCCCTCACCCCCCTTTGAGACCGCCTGCCACGTGGTACACAGGAGGGTGGTGTGGTTGGGTGTGGGTGACTCCCACCTAGCCTCACCACCCCCTGTGTGTCACGTGTCGCTGGGTCATTTAATACCTTCTTAAAGGAAGGTCAGGAGATTTGTTTCCAGGAAAAACATATATAGTCATGCATGCATCAACGTCCTCTCCATGATTGGATTTTTTTCTTGACGAACCTTTTTAGCTTTTTCTCTACAACTTTATTTTGCAGATAAGAAGAGTTTCTTTAACCCTTTCTCTCCTATGAGGAAAGCAAGCCTATAGCTCCTATGTCCCCATCTCCTTTTTACAAAAGGACGTTTCTAGTACACTGTAATTTAGTGTTTGTGTATGGTTAAAGGAGGGGCTGAATCGTTTTGTATGCAACTTTACCTTACATTTTGTGAAAGAGACTGTTTCCGCAGTTCGAACCCGTGACTTCAAAATCACAGAGCATCAACCTTATCAGTTGTTCTCTTCTTTGTACAAAAGCCATTAGATAAATGACTTCTTTCATGTTTTCTATGTCAAGTTGAAGAATAAAAATGCATGTAATTATATGCGTAACCGTTAAATTATAGCATATATATGCAAAAAATATTGTTGATTATTCCATATAAATGCATTATTATATAATTGTATTTACACAATAATACTTACTCTCTTGGACGCGAGGACCAGAGGGAACTAAGTGCTCTGAGTCTTCCATAGTACTCTCCAATTGCCAGAAAGCATCGCCCAGTTTGCCGTACCGTCAATATTCTACGCAGTTGGTGAAGAGTTTGTTGTCTTAAATTGTCGGCCTGCATTTCATAATAATCAATTATTGTATAATAAATGCCAAACGACGTGTTTTATTATACATTTGTTATACAAAAAAGGTAGCTCCAGGGCATAACTCAGTCAGATTGAGAAATTGCTCCAAGAAATGTTGCTTCGAACTGGGACACACGTTGCATGGGTGCAATACTATTGTCTGAGTCAGTAATGTCTCTGCTATTGTATCTGGCTTAATTGGGTTAAAGGGTTGCTGGACCAGTTTACAGTAGGCACCTTGTGTGGATTTTGGCAAAACCTTACCAACCTAAAAAGCTACTGACCTCTTGATTTGCATTTTAAATAAAGCTTCATAGGGCTGGAGAAATAGGAGCTCATGGAACAGAGATATTGGCCTTTTCCCCCCTAGAAATAAAAAAGGTACCAAGAGCGATTAGGACAATTTCATACCACATCCCATCTAGCAGCACATAGTCACATTTTCATACTTGGTGGATTTGGACTGTTCCAATCATTGATTAAGAAATTGAGCCTTTGAAACATACTTTAATACGAGTCAGGATCTCCTGACCCCCCATTTTTGGGGGTAAGAAATGACCCCTGCCACGTGGCAGGGGAGGGGGTTGGTGAGGCTGGGTGCAGGTGACCCCCCACCCAGCCTCACCACCCCCCTCCACTGCCACGTGGCGGGCGGTCACGTGGGGGGTAAGATGGGCGACGGTGAGAGGATCTCACCCCCTTTAATACAAGCTAGTGACAGACAAAAATCCAAAACTACTAATTAAAAAATTGAGGATAAGTTAAGAAGGGTTTTAAATTAAACTGATGTCACTTTCTAGCAAACATTGTGATGGCAGAAGATATACAACAACAATTCTGTCTATGACGGGTATGGGAGGATCGTATGTACGCAACTATATCCATGTGTTAGAAACATACAGAAGTTGTTTCCCGATGTAAATTGCGTCAAGCTATGTCGATCAACTGCTACTTCACAATATAAGAAGCACAACCAATTTATTGAGTCATTCTGCTTTATTACATCATATTTCAAAGTCAATATAGAGTGTGTCCTTGATTGTAGAAAATATACGAGATGTAAACGCTGCATAAACTGATATGTGTTAAGGAGTCGTAAGACTCCTCCTTCCATGCAACTCGTGCATCCGGTTGGATGCTAACCGTGAGGACCAAGATACAAGGTGATTGTGTATATCACAACCACCTATCCTAACAAGTGTTTGTTATTTGGTTGTATTTTGTTGTAATCTCTATCTTTTGGTTGTAACCTCTTACTTGTATCAAAACCCTAATGCAGGGAAATCTATATATTCAATTGTAAACACTATATCAAATGTATGAATGAAAATACCATTCTTTTGATAAATCTTTCATGGTATCAGAGCCATAACGACTCCAACGAGTTATCTTCAAACCCTTCGCCGTCTATTCCTCATGGCCGAAACATCCACCCACAAGTATGGCTCTCTTGATAGAGTCATCACTATTAACGTTGCACCTCAGTTGCCCATTAAGCTAACTAAGAATAATTTTTCCTCTTGGAGGGCTCAATTTGATGCATTACTGTTTGGCTATGACCTTATGGGTTTCCTTGATGAAACTAAGTCATGTCCTCCCAAACATACGTTGGATAAGGAAGGCACTACACAACCAAATCCAGATTACAGTATCTGGGTTAGACAGGACAAGCTGCTCCTCCGTGCGATTCTAGCTTCGGTTTCGGAAGTCGTGGTTCCTCTCATTGCCACGGCCAGTTCTTTCCGTGATGCTTGGATAAAGCTTCACAAGTTGTATGCAAATAAATCGCGCTCTCGCATCATGAATCTTAAGGAGAAACTCACCAACATTACGTGTGATTCTCAGTCAGTTGCCGATTATCTTCAGACCATCAAGGGTATAGCAGATGAATTAACCCTTGTTGACACTCATCTGAGTGATGATGATCTCACGATCTTTGCTCTCAATGGGCTTGGGAGCAGCTTCAAGGAGATTGCCGCCGCTATCAGGGCACGTGACACGCCCATTTCATTTGAGGAGCTTCATGACAAACTAGTTGAACATGAACGTTTCTTAAACGCGAAGAGAGCCGCAGTGCTGCTGAAGTTACTATTCACGCGACTCAAGCAAAGGCTGGTCGTGGCGGGGGTTCGGCTGGGCCGAACCGAAATGGCGGGCGGCAGCAGTTTTCTGGCCGGGGGCCGCCCCACCAGGGCGGACAGCAGCAGTTTTTCGTCAGTCCCAACCAGCAGCCATCCACCAACGGTCAACCTGGAGTCACTTGTCAGTATTGTCAAAAATGGGGGCATACAGCTCGTCAATGCTACTCTCTGAAACGGTCCTTGCAGCAGCAACCTGAAGTCCATCACACCACATCTGGACCTACGAAACAAAACATGGTTCTTGACTCTGGGGCGTCGCATCATGTCACCAATGATCTCAATTCTCTTTCTCACCATCAATCTTCTGAGGGTCCTGATGATGTCTTCTTGGGCGATGGTTCTGGGCTTGCCATAGCCAACACTGGTTCTTCTATCATCCCTTCGTCCTCTAAATCTTTTGTTTTGTCTAATGTGTTGCATGTGCCGCTTCTCACACGAAATTTACTTTCTGTCTCTAAATTTTGTCAACATAATCACACCTCCATTGAATTTTTCCCTTTTTCGTTTGTTGTCAAGGATCTCACAACGGGGGCGCCACTTGCTCACGGACGGACCAAGGGTGATGTGTACGAATGGGAGGTCCCATCCGCCGCTGCACCAGCCGACTCCTCCACCGTCCACCAGGCTGTTTCGTCCAATCATGTCTTCGCTGCCATCACCTCCTCTCGGGCAACTTGGCATCATCGTTTTGGTCATTCGTCGTCGCGTACTTTCCAGTTTTTAAGTCGAAACAATCATATGTCAGTTTCCTCTGGCACGTCGGTTGATAAGTTCTTTTGTGAGTCGTGTCTTAGCAGTAAAAGTCATAAACTTCCTTTTTCTAGTACTTCAGTCGAAAGTCGAGGTCCGCTAGACTTGGTCTATTCTGATGTATGGGGGCCTTTCCCTGTTAAGTCCATTGATGGCTTTCGGTATTATATTCTGTTTATTGACTATTTTACAAAGTATGTATGGCTATTTCCCATGTCCCGCAAAAGTGATGTCTCTGAGATTGTTCCCAAATTTAAGCGCATGGTTGAAAAAAATTTTCGACGTTCTCTTGTTACGCTTTATACTGATGGGGGTACTGAGTATAAGAGTCTTAAAGTTTACTTTGAGTCCGAAGGTATTCAACATCGTATTTCACCACCATATACTCCTGACCATGTCGGCTCTGCCGAACGCAAACATCGTCATATCATTGAAAATGGGTTAGCTCTTCTCCACCATTCCGCGTTATCCTCCAAGTTTTGATCATATGCCTTCCTCACTGCAGTCTATCTCATCAATCGTTTCCCCACGTCTGTTTTACACAACAAAACGCCGTATGAAGCCCTGTTTACAAAACCGCCCACTTATCATACACTGTGCGCGTTTGGGTGTCTATGTTACCCGTGGCTTCGACCCTATTCCGAACACAAACTTGCTCCTCGCTCTAAACCTTGTGTGTTTGTCGGTTATTCTAACACGCATCATGCTTACAAGTGTCTTGATTTTTCCACTAATCGCCTTTATCTTTCCCGGCACGTACAGTTTGTAGAACATAATTTCCCGTTCGCAGCAAGCTCACCTTTGGCTGCCATGCCTTCGACCCCAGGTTCAGCACCAAACGCCACTTCCTGGTTTGCAGCGCTTGACCCACCCGTGGCTCTCATTCCTGCTGCACATTCGCCCGTGCCCGCAGCACCGCCTGGAGCAAGTGTAGCTCCCGCCAGGTATGATTCTCCTTCGTCCCCCCTGTTCGCAACCCCTCCCCACCGTACTCTCGTGTCCCTCCTGCACACCCGAACCCTTCCTCTCCTGAGCCTTCCCCCACGTCCGAAACCCCCTCATCCCCGTCGTCCCCGCCGCCCCCGTCATCCTCGTCGTCCCCGTCGCCCCATCCTACCCATCCAATGGTCACTCGTGCTAGAAATCAAATCCACTGTCCTAAACAGTTTCCTGACTATGTCACCCACCACACTACCACTAAACATCCCCTTCCTCCGTCTCTTGAACCAACCACGGTTAAGCAAGCCCTAAGTGATCCCAAATGGTGTGCTGCGATGGATGATGAGCTTGCTGCTCTACATCGTAATGGTACGTGGGTCCTTGTCCCTCCTCCTCCAGGTCATAATGTTGTCGGTTGTAAATGGGTCTTCCGCATCAAACGCAATCTTGATGGTTCCATCGCCCGTTATAAGGCCCGTCTAGTTGCTAAAGGGTTTCATCAACGTCCCGGTATCGACTATCATGATACCTTCAGTCTGGTGGTTAAACCCACCACTGTCCGCGTCGTGCTCTCGATTGCCCTTAGTCATGGTTGGTCTATCTCGCATCTTGATGTTAATAATGTCTTTCTTAATGGTCACTTAACCGAACACGTGTACATGACTCAACCTCCTTGCTTTATTGATTCGGCCTACCCCGGTCATGTGTGTCATCTTAAGCGCTCTCTTTATGGCCTTAAGCAAGCGCCGCGGGCTTGGTATACTGAGTTGAAGGTCTTTCTCTTACAGTATGGGTTCAGTAATTCACAGTCTGACACGTCTTTGTTCCTGTACCGGTGTGACAATATTGTTATATATTTTCTTGTCTATGTTGATGATTTACTTGTAACAGGCAACTGTAATACTGCCATTCGCAAGTTTGTTGGCTCTTTAGGTTCCTGTTTCTCTCTCAATGATCTTGGTCCTCTCAATTATTTTTTGGGCGTTGAGGCCGTGTTTACCGCTGACGGCCTATATCTCTCTCAGAACAAATATATACGGGATCTTCTTGATAAGTTTCAGTTAACCGGTGTCAAAGATGTTTCCACACCTATGAGCTCTAGTGGCCGAATGGTTCTACATGACGGCACACCATCCGCTGATGCGTCTCAGTATCGAAGTCTTATTGGTGCACTGCAGTATCTCCAGCTTACCCGGCCTGATATAGCCTTTGCCGTTAATAAACTTGCTCAGTTTATGCATGCTCCCACGCAGACACATTGGACTGCTGCCAAGCGCTTGCTCCGCTACCTCAAGCACACTATTCACCACGGCCTGTTTCTTCGACGCAACCAGCCTTTTATTCTCCACGCCTACTCTGATGCGGACTGGGCTGGAGATCATGATACTTTTCGTTCCACCACATCATTTCTTCTTTTTCTAGGTGGCAATCCCATCTCCTGGTGTTCGAAAAAACAACAGACTATTGCTCGCTCCTCTACTGAAGCTGAATACCGTGCTGTTGCATCCGCTGCTGCCGAACTCACATGGGTCTCGAATCTCCTCACCGAGCTGGGCGTTCGGCTCTCCACCTCTCCCACCATCTACTGTGATAATTTGAGTGCCACTTATCTTTCCGCAAACCCCGTCTTTCATAGTCGCATGAAGCATATTGTCCTTGATTATCATTTTGTTCGCGAGAAAGTGGTTGCGGGTGCTCTCCGTGTTGCGCACGTTTCTACGACACATCAACTAGCGGATGTCTTGACAAAACCCCTTCCTAAGGACCGGTTCGTTTTCCTTCGATCCAAGTTTGGCATTTCCGACGGAACCGCCATCTTGCGGGGGCGTGTTAAGGAGTCGTAAGACTCCTCCTTCCATGCAACTCGTGCATCCGGTTGGATGCTAACCGTGAGGACCAAGATACAAGGTGGTTGTGTATATCACAACCACCTATCCTAACAAGTGTTTGTTATTTGGTTGTATTTTGTTGTAATTTCTATCTTTTGGTTGTAACCTCTTACTTGTATCAAAACCCTAATGCAGGGAAATCTATATATTCAATTGTAAACACTATATCAAATGTATGAATGAAAATACCATTCTTTTGATAAATCTTTCAATATGTTTTAACACATTATAGATGTATAACTCTTTATATACATGAGAAAACAACCTAGAAACAACCAGTAATCTCAACGATAAAAACATGATTCACATAAGCAATGTACTGATGATGTATATAAGGAAAAAAGTGACAGATGACCCCATTTTCCAGGAGAAAGATGTTTAATTAGGTCAGCTTCTTGCATGGTTAATCCTACAAGTAAAGTTAACAAAATGCTTTAAAGATTTTCTTTAAACATGATATAAACCTACCACAATGTGTGCCAAGTATATAAAAACAATGTGAACAAATCATTACAAAGTCGAAGAAAAAACACTATAAAGTAAAAATAATTATAAACCCATGAACCACATCAAATGTAACCAGTCTTTTACATATTATTAGAACCATTCAAATAAAGGCATTCAATTAAAGATTCATATAGTGATAAGGAGAGGAGTGCGGGACTTAGAGCAATTAGAAAGGTTGCTGTTTTGTGACCTTGAGGTCACGGGTTTTGAGCCGCGCAAACGGCCTCTTGCACAAAGTGTAAGGTAAGGCTGTGTACATCAGATCGCGCAACGTTCCGGTTTTTCTCCAGACCTTGGCAAAAACGAGAGCCTAGTACAACACGAACACCTTTTATAGTGATAAGGAGAGATTGGGAGGAAAAAGAAAAAGATCCAAATGCACAAAAAGCAAAGATCAAAAGAAGAAGCATTATAGGTTTATCTCCAAACTTTACTCATGTCTTTTCCCTTACTGTCCTCTTTTCTTGGTCACAAAGATTCACATAATTTCCTCGTTCCCTTGTGTTGGAGGAGCTATATGCCTACAACAATCCTAGATTCTTTGACTAAAAATATACGTTTCTACTCACAATTAGCGTGACAAGGTTAACATGTTGGATATAACCAGATAGGAAATGATATAAATGACGTTCTCGGTGCATTAGGCTTCCGCGTTTGCACATTGTGAATAGGACAGGATCGATTCACGATCTGATGTACGCAACCTTATATCTATACTTTGTGTAATAGATTGTTTCCGCAGTTCGAACTGTGACCTCAATGTCACAAAGCAACAAGCTTATCAGTTGATCTAAAGTCCCCCTTTAAGATAGGAAATGATATATAATTGTAATATTAGGATTATGAAAAAATATATATAAAATATTGAGTAAGCTAAATGAATTGTATACCTGGCGAACAAAACCTTCAAGATTGGCAAGCTTGCCTAGTGCAACAGCAATATGATGCATTCCATCATTGATTGCGCCGGTTGCTATAGTCTCCATCAAAGAATGTTGCAATTGCTGAAGCCCTTGGGAGAGAGCCTCTTCTGCCTGTTATTAACATTGCTGCAGACCATATATCCCCACCACTTGTTGCTCTGTCAAAGGTTCCAATTGCGTCATCAACATTTACGCGTTACATTTACGTACTATTAGTCCAAATAATCGTGCTATCCAACACAAAGTTACTTCTAAAACCTAACATATCAACAACAACAGAATTATCCATTGTCTTAGAGACTCCCGCTTATAGCGGGGTATAGAGGTCGGATGTACGCAACCATACACATGTGTTAGTAACACATAGAGGTTGTTTTCCGATGACCCATAATGAAAATTGCTTGTCGATCAACTGTTACCCCACAATATAAGAAGCGCAACCAATTTAGTGAGTCATTTTGCTTTGTTCCATCACATTCTAAAGTCAAGGAAGAGTGTGTCCTTGACTCCATTGGAAATGGAAAGACTAAAACCCAACATATATACGTTTTAATTTAAACAAAGCATTGCGATGGTCCCAGCGGGACATAACTTGACGCATCATTATAGATCATCGGAAAACAATATTTCTAACACATAGGTATAGTTACGTATATCCAACCTTACTCCGCCATAGACGGAAGCCTCTGGGTCAATGGGTAATGTTGTTGTTGTAGAGTTCAAACTTCAATTAAGAAAAGCAAGTTGAGTCTAAAGACACTTAAGATTTTGGGTTCGAACCTTGATTAGCTCAGATGGGCGAAAACCGGCAATCCAAAGGAAGCAACGTTCAGTTGGGGTTGACCAGATTCCGGTTATGAGATGAAACACATCAGCTTTTGCAGCCGCTCCTTTTAGCCGGAAAATCTCGTCATAATGAGCGATGTATCCATCAACAACCATCCGGAGATCGGTTTCTGATAACTGTGCGTGCAATGCGGTTCGGAGCTCCGACATGTGCCTGTGATCGTCATCTAACCATCGTGCATATTCCATGTCAAATATTGCAGCCCCTGCCAAGAAAAAATGTAAAAAGAAAAAAAAAAAGGTATTCGGGTTCGTTTAGTTAAACGAGCAAAACTGTTCGGTTCGTTTAAACAGATATAAGGTTATCGGACCGAATTCGAACCAATTTTAAAGTTTGTTTAGCTAAACGAACCGAGCCAAACAGTTCGTTTAACTAAACGAATCCGAATTCAAAAACCACGTAATCGGTTCGGCTCGATTCGTTTATTCGAATTCAAAAACCATTTTGAGAGTTGATAATGTGGTGTGTCATATATGCAGGTACATATAGAACCAGGAGTTTCATTAAATGTAAACTATTTAACTCTTATGATGGAAGTAGTTGTTTGCCTATCTCTTACCTTTCTCATATCCTAGCGATAATTTTTGTTGTCGTTAGATATACTGAGTATGGTTGTTGTTGATCTCATTGATAGTGAGATAATGTACGCTATATTTGACAACATCATCACAGAAATCTTCAACCACAGTACCAGATGTCAAAATAAAGGATTACTTAGTATAAATTATTTCCAGTTGTGAAGAAAAAGAAGTTTTGACTTGTGATCTTTTTCTAGTCTAATATGGTTAAAGTTTCTTATTTTGACCATTAGCTATCTATTTTCAACTATTCATGAATAATTCACCTTCCGGAAGTGGGCTTGGACCAACTGATAAGATTGCTGTTTTGTAATATTGAAGTTATGGGTTCGAACTACGGAAACAACATCTATATCATATCACGAAACGATTTCACCCTTCTCTAGATTCTACAGAAACAGAAAAATCTAATGAACCGAAAACTATCTTTTATGAACAATTCACTTTCAGACATTAAAATGCGGACAGAATTTGGCTTTGTTTGATTTTCTTTTCTCTTCATTTTGTCCTTAAGGTGGAGTGGTTGCCCTTTGGGTATCCTGAGCAGACCCTTTAACTTTATTTGGTCACAAAAATTAAGATTATTAGGTGATATTTTTCTTTGATTTGAAATATGATAGAATAAAACAAAATGACTCACTAAATTGGCTGCGCTTCTTATATTGTGAAGTATCAGTTGATCGACACATCTTGACACAATTTTCATTATGGGTCATTGAAAAATAACATATGTGTGTTTCTAACACACGGGTATGGTTGCGTACATCCGACCCTCGTTCCTTACCATAAGCATAATCCTCCAAGAGGATGAGGTAATATTATTGTTGTATTTAGGCAATAAAGAATTTTTTATTGAAAAAAAATGTTCTGAAGGGCAATTTGGTCAGACGAAGTTGTGGGTAGATAAAAACTTGCCTGAGCTGAGGTTCCCGCCAGCAACCCCACCACCTCCCAACAGAAGACCCTGCCAGCAAAAAAAGTCAAAAGCATAATCAACATATTCAATGCACAATTTTTCAAGAATCATTTTACCCTTAAACAAAGAAAATTAATAACATTAGGTACAACCTTATTATACATAACACCCGACATTGTCAATGGAGATGTCTCACCAACAACAATTATTGAAAAACTAATATATCTTATTAATTTTGTCCTATTATTATTTTATTGCTGGTCATAGTATTTGGACTACTTTTAAAACGACACAAAATACAAACGGAAAAAAAGGGGAAAATATAACAAGTTGATGAATCAGACACACGACGACAGATATGATCATCATTCGAACCCAGTATATCCCAACGACAGCAAAAGCTATCGTTAGGGTCTGGGGAGGGTAAGTGGTAGGCAGACAATACCTCTATCCTAAGGGATAGAGAGTCTGCTTCCAGTGAGACCTCCGGCTCTACTTGCATAGATGACATGGTAATAGTGATATGTTGTGCTAGTGTGTTAGTGAGTAGATTCAAGAATTACAAAGAAAGGCATTTCGATATTAAAATACACAGCACTTCTATATATATAGCACTTCTATATATATGATTCAATAATATGATTTCATTCTTAGAGTACAAAGGTCATTCTCTGGCCTGAGGGTCTCCACCGCCTCAACCTTAAGGATTATTATAGAGGATGCAAATCAGGAGCACATCGGCTTCCTAGGTTGGGTGAGGACTTATACAGTGATCCACACGAGGTGTCCTCCCACAAACAAGGCCTTCGGCCTAGCAGCACTGGAACGACCACACTGTGCGTGTCCCTGGATTCGAACTCTTGATCTCTTGAAACAAATACCAACCCGAGTACCAAATGAAATATGCCCTGGGCCTAATTTGATTTCATTCTTGAGTTTATGAGTTTATTTATTACATTAAGAGTATTTTTCTGTTTCTAGTGAATGAACCAACCTGAGCTCGGGCTCTATGAAGGTCTTGTTCAAGATGACTGAGCCTTATCCTACTTGACTCTAGCTGTTGCACATAGGCCTGCAAATTCAACAAAAATAAATCATATCACTTTGCATGAACTTATAGAAACTCTTTCTGCATTTAATATAGTTATAACTTTTTCATGTACCTTTTTTCTAAGCCTACTTTTTCTTGCTGCTTCTCTATTTTGTGCTAAACGTCTCAAAGTCTGCAACCACATAAAACACGTATCCCATGTTGAGTTTTTTTAATAATATCATGGAACTAAAGAGCAATAGTTTTTGATATCGTTGGGATATAATGCATATGTGTTGTATGTATGTATCATACAAAAATGATCAAAAGGGAAGGTGGCATCCAAAAAAAGAGAAAAAGACAAGAAATCATGAATGGCCTTTCATAATAGATATAGATTTTTGTAATAAACAAGTACCTTAGCATCAAACACTTTGTCTGAAGTTGAACCTGGCCCTCTTCTTTGTAATATTTCAAAGGCAGGCATGAGAAGAGCAAAAGAAAAGGAAAAAAGAAAAAAGAAGAAAAATAGTTTATTTGCAAAATACGTTTTGGAGACAAGGTTATTATTGATACAAATCTGTCCTCTCTCTATATTCTTTTCTTTTCTCTTTTTTTCTTTTTCAAGATATCATCATTTTTGTCAAGGGCAGACAATTATGAAGACGAAAGAAATTGTACTTCTAAGAATCCTGAAGCCTTGTACGAATTTGTTCTTTTCAAGAAAATAATGACGACCAAATCCTGATCCCTTGTATCAGCTGCCATTTTCCTGAACTTTTTTTTGGTATAATAAAGGCCTAAAAGACTAGTACATTTAAAAAAATACGAATACTTTGATGAGGGAGTGGGTTCTCCCCCACCTGTACCAGAGGCTTCTTAGCCAGGTGGGATGTAAATCGAGGGATATGCTCCACCGGCAGCCCTGCAAAGGGAGAGGACACACGAGACTCAGTCAGCCCAGAGGCAACCCTTGTAATATTTCAACAAGGATTGTCTCCACACGGACTCGAACTCAGGACGTCGGGGTTCTAGCTCCAATCACCTTTGTCACTTACCACTGGACTATGCCCCTGGGGGCAAAATACGAATACTTGGTTACATTCAAAAGTGGATCAATCAAGTTGTGGTAGACTATTTCATGACTCTTACGAGAGATAGAATAACTTGTAATGACTCACAGTGATCACATGAGAATGTTTAACAATGTGACACCTTCCTGTAGTATTAAATGTCCATGTCTAACATAGAAGATTAAGAAAACAAAGACTTATGAAACCCAAAGAAAATGATAGAACTTGAAGGAAGCTAAGCAAACGGAATTTTAAAAAGTATTATTACATCAAAAAGCCTTAAGAAATTCAAGTGATGATGCAAATGAAGTGTTGGAGGATGTGACGGTAAAGATAAAGGAAATAGCAAGAAGTTTAAGTGGTACAAAGAGTTGATTTATGTAACCGATATCATGTACATGGTACGGATTTAAGTGGGAATTTTATGTAAGTAGGCCGAAACTATAGTTGAAATGATATAATATTTTTCAAAGAAAAGCATTCTAAAAATCCATATTATACATTAGGATTATGAGACACAAAAACGGATAAAACTTAGAATACAATTCAAAAAACACTTAAAAAAATTGATTCCATACGATAAGAAACAGAATTGTATGTTGCTATAGTATTGTTGAAAGACAAAAAGACAAAAGGTTCATCAACTGGAGTTCTTTGATGAGGGAGTGGGTTCTCCCCCACCTGTACTAGAGGCCCCTTAGCCAGGTGGGATGTAAATCGAGGGATATGCTCCATCGGCAGCCCTGCAAAGGGAGAGGACACACGAGACTCAGTCAGCCCAGAGGCAACCCTTGTAATATTTCAACAAGGATTGTCTCCACACGGACTCGAACTCGGGACGTCGGGTTCATCAACGGGAGTTCTTGGTGTTAGAATATCCTTGCCAAAAATAGGGATATTTTGTAATTATTGTTGATTGTGTAATTAGTGTAATTAGTATACTGATTCTTAGGGATTGATTGGAGTGATTGTAGTGATTGATTAAAGTTACCATAGTTGCATAGAAGGCTAGGTGTATAAGAGTAGGTGTTGTATACGTTTAACACATGAATGAAAATTAAGTTTTCTTCTCAAACATGGTATCAGAGCCAGACGGTTCTGAATTTACCCACTGAATTTGAGATCTTTGAGTGAAAGGCTCAGAGAAAATCTCATCACTGCCAAATTACCTTTCCCGACCCGATAGCATATACCTTCCTTCGGCCGTCCGGCCAAAATTGCTCAGACACATTGCCCTGAGTCCATTCTCACAGCAAACAGCCCCTGCACACATCAACCATGTCAGAAACTCATCAAAATCCTCAAGACCCGAAACCAGAATCATCCACCCACGCCATCCCTGGGGACTTGGCCATACAAGTGGCCCAGATTCTCAAGGAGAGTTTTAATCCACCACCGCAAACCACTATTACCTTACCAGAAAATCTGAATGTTGCAGTCAAATTGACCGGCAACAATTACTCCTTATGGTCCCGTATTATTTACAGGGCCATCTTAGGCAGGGGACGGCAATACCATCTAACAGGGATACCACCGCCCCCACCTCCCACTGATCCGAAGTTCCCTCGTTGGGAGCAAGATGACAATTCTGTCTTTACCTGGCTCTTACAAAATGTAGATGCAAGCATGATTAACAATGTTTCGCGGTACCCCACAGCCAAAGCCCTATGGGATGGGCTAGCTTTAACGTATGGTTCTCGAGGGGACTCACTGCAGGTGTTTGATCTACACCGAAAAGCAAACAACGTCAGACAAGGGGAAGGGACGCTTGAGGCTTGCTGGAATAGCCTCCAGGACATCTGGGTGTCTATTGACACTCTGGATACAAATCCCATGAAATGTCCAGAAGACATTTCATCATACAATCAGAAAATGCAGGAACTCAGGTTATATCAATTTTTAACTGCAGTAAGTGATAGGTTTGAAACCGAAAAGAAGGAAATGTTAAAACGGACCCCATTACCCAATGTTGAAACTGCATTTTTTGAATTTAAACGGGCTGAATCTCAGGCAGGTTTGATAAAACATGGTCCCTCAGAACATAGTTCATCACTGGGAATAGGCCAAGGGTTAGCTGTTAAGCAAATCCCTGGAAAGGGACGCGGCAAAGGACCACAACCAAGCACCATGCCTGTTCGCTCCAGCATGTCATCGCGAATAGACAAGAGCACTGTCCTCTGTGAGCACTGTGGAAAAAGGGGTCACAGCAAAGACAAATGCTTTCAGCTATACGGATATCCTGACTGGTGGGAGGGGAAGCGCATAGCCACTGGACCGGGTAAAGCAGCTGCTGCCAGAACCCCTGGAGATGGAGTTGGCAACAGTGCACCACAGTATTCAGCAGGGCATAGCGAAAAGGAGGAAGACGCTGGGGAAGAAGAAAGAGCCATTGGAAATCTCGCAGCCGCAGGAACAGGTATGGGGCTGGGGGAAAACCCTAGCCCCAACCCTCTATTTAAATCACAAATTAACCCCCCAGTCCCTCCGTATTTATCTCCCCTACCCCCCATATTTCCTGTTTTAACAGATAACCCCCCTGGCCCCGCTAAATTGCCCCCCGCCCCCTGTTTTTCTTTAGGTGGTACACCACGCCCCCTGGAGTCTCTGTCACATGCTAATGTGGTCCAAAATTTTTCACCCAGTCCCAATTCCGACCCCACGTGTTCCAACCCTCCATTTCACCCTCACTCTCATGCCTCCACTCCAAAAAATACCCACTGGATCTTTGACTGCGGTGCTACTGACACCATGACCTTTGACCCGAATGACTTGCTCAATCACACCAGACCTTTAAAAACACAGGTTGAGACAGCCAATGGTAGTGTTATTCCGGTACAAGCCAGCGGCTCAATTTCAGTCACTCCTGATATTACCCTTAAAAATTGTCTGCTTGTTCCTTCTCTCTCTTCTAAATTATTGTCCATTAGTCAACTAACTAAAGAACTTGACTGCGTTGTCCTTATGTATCCTTCCTTTTGCGTGTTGCAGGACATTCATACTCAGGCGATCATTGGTCGTGGTACTGAGCGGGGTGGGCTCTATTACGTAGATGCGGTGGTACAACATGGAAGGTCAAATCTTGCCACCGGGTCGGTAACTCGTCAGATATGGTTATGGCATCGTCGGTTAGGGCATCCCTCTTTTAGCTATTTGCAGAAACTTTTTCCCAATTTATTTTCCAGTTCTTTACCATCTTTTCAATGTGACACTTGCCTCCGGGCAAAACAGCCCCGGGCTACTTATCGTCTTAATAATACGCGTGTCAGTACAATTTTTTCTTTAATACACTCTGATGTTTGGGGCCCATCTCCCCACTCTACTCCTTTGGGATTTAGATATTTTGTTACATTTGTTGATGATTATTCTCGCATGACATGGTTATACATTCTCAAAAACAAGTCTGATGTGTCCACCAAATTCGTTGAGTTTTATCATATGGTTCAAACTCAATTTCACTCAAATATACAAATTTTACGTTCTGATAATGGGGGCGAATATTTTACTGGGGCACTTAAACAATTCTTCCGTGATCATGGCATTATTCATCAAACCTCTTGTCCCGATACCCCTGAACAAAATGGGGTTGCGGAGAGAAAAAACCGAACGCTTCTCGAAATGACTCGCGCAATGATGTTAGATTCGTTAGTCCCACGGTTTCTTTGGCCGGAGGCAGTGTCTACAGCCACATATCTTAGTAATCGTCTTCCTACCGCCATTCTTCACCATAAAACACCACTCGACACCTTAGCCTCACAAACCACCATCCCATCCTTACTCACTTTACCCCCAAAAATTTTTGGGTGTACTGTGTTTATTCATATCTCCAAAACTCACCGTACTAAACTTGATCCCTGCTCAGAAAAATGTGTCTTTGTCGGGTACGCCTCTTCACAAAAGGGCTACCGTTGTTATAACCCTCGCACCCACCGCATCCATGTCACCATGAACTGCGTCTTCCTTGAAACCGAGTTTTTCTTTGCTACCCACGCTCGGTCTCAGGGGGAGATAGCTAATGATGGATCCCTTGCGTTGGTGCCTGATCTATCCTGGTGTGTGGCTGATCCAACACGGCAAGTAGTTGGCACCGACTGTACTATAGCTCCCTGCGATGATAGGACCATTCCGCTAGTACCCGCGAGTGACACTCCTGAGATGCATGTCCCTCAACAGGTAACAGAAAGTATACATAATGACAAAGGTAGTTCTGTACTTTCGTCTGATTCTGATATTTCGACCCCTTACACCATTCCTGATGATGCTACTCCTTGCAATTTATCTAGCCCTAATAACTGTCTAGAATCGGACCATGCTAATCCATGTGCAGAACAACAAGGACGGGTGCTTCCACCACGGAAAAACAGGGGTGTTCCACCAGAAAGATACTCACCCACAAAGACAGTCCGGGCTACCAGTTACCCAATATCCTTGCCAACAAAGCACCTAAACAGCAATGTAAGAGCTTTCTTTACTCAAATTTGTTCTGAAAGAATTCCTCAAACTGTTGAAGAAGCTTGTGATCAACCAGAATGGAAGGAAGCTATGATTATAGAAATGAATGCCTTAAAAAGGAATGAGACATGGGAACGATGCCAGCTACCTCCAGGTAAACGAACAGTTGGTTGTCGGTGGGTATTCACCATAAAATACAAAGCAGATGGATCGATTGAAAGACATAAGGCACGACTAGTGGCTAAAGGGTACACACAGACATATGGAATAGATTATTCTGAGACGTTCTCTCCAGTCGCTCGGATTGATACTATTAGAATTCTCTTTTCTATAGCTGCAACAAAGAATTGGCCACTACATCAATTTGATGTAAAAAATGCATTTCTTCATGGAACATTAAAGGAAGAAGTCTACATGGATCCACCACCAGGTTTCTCAGAAGAATTTCTTCCCGGACAGGTTTGCAAGCTCACTCGGGCCCTTTATGGACTCAAACAATCACCACGTGCTTGGTTTGGTAGGTTTACGCTTGCGATGAAAAAGGATGGATATAAGCAGAGTAACGCAGACCACACCCTGTTCATCAAACGTCAGGGAAGTTTCGTGACTTGTTTAATTATTTATGTTGATGATATGATTATTACCGGTAATGACACTAATGAAATCTCTCGTCTCAGGGACTACTTGTTTACACAGTTCGAGATGAAGGACTTAGGAGGCCTCAAATATTTTTTGGGCATCGAAGTTATGCGGTCAGCAGCTGGTATATACATTTCTCAGAAGAAGTATATTCTTGATCTACTTGCGGAGGTGGGCCTATTAGACGCAAAACCTGCTGATACTCCGATGGTTCAAAATCACAAACTTGGCATTATTAATGGGGCTCGGTTAGCTGATCGAGAGCAGTATCAACGCCTAGTCGGAAAGCTCATCTATCTATCTCATACCAGGCCTGATATTGCATATGCTGTTGGAGTTGTGAGCCAATTTATGCACAGTCCACAAAAACATCACTTGGAGGCAGTACTGCGGATTCTGAGATATTTAAAGGGAACCCCGGGGGGAGGATTGATGTTCAAGAATAACGGACATCTCAAGATCGAGGCATATACTGATGCTGATTGGGCAGGCAATCAGGATGACCGGCGTTCAACATCCGGTTACTTTACCTTGGTTGGAGGCAACGTTGTCACTTGGCGAAGCAAGAAGCAAAAGGTGGTTGCTCTATCGAGTGCAGAAGCTGAGTTTCGTGGTATTGTTAAAGGTGTCACCGAAATTCTATGGATTCGCAAGTTGTTGCAAGAACTTGGTTTTCCCGTTGTTGATCCTATACAGCTGATGTGCGATAACAAGGCCTCTATCAGTATTTCTGAAAACCCTGTTCAGCACGACCGAACTAAACATGTGGAGATTGATCGACATTTTATCAAGGAAAAACTGGAAAATGGAATTATTGCTCTTCCACATGTGCGATCAGAAGATCAGCTCGCAGATATCCTGACTAAGGCAGTTAATGGTCGAATTTTTAAATCAATATTGTGCAAGTTGAATATTGGTGATCCCACTGTTCAACTTGAGGGGGAGTGTTAGAATATCCTTGCCAAAAATAGGGATATTTTGTAATTATTGTTGATTGTGTAATTAGTGTAATTAGTATACTGATTCTTAGGGATTGATTGGAGTGATTGTAGTGATTGATTAAAGTTACCATAGTTGCATAGAAGGCTAGGTGTATAAGAGTAGGTGTTGTATACGTTTAACACATGAATGAAAATTAAGTTTTCTTCTCAAACACTTGGGATTAGAAAAGGTGGTAATAACCAAAGCAAACTTAATTTAGAACTGCAGTTTTTTGATTGAGTTACAGTGAAGAAAAAACCATTGTTTTATAACAGGAAAAGGACAAACCACAGAAAACAGTGTTCACTCCACTTATGATTTCTTTGGTCAGATAAAGAGTCGTTGTTTCTATTCTAATCTTACATTTATAGAGGATACAAATTAGATGTAGAACGATTTCCTAAGTTAGTGAGGTTACATACGAAGACCTACACAAGGTGCACCTACAAATAAGCAAAAGTGGAGCAATTAACCCATACAATCTAGCAGAAGTAGAACACACACGCTTCGATTGCCTCCAAATTCAAACCGTTGCTTTCTTAATATCAACTAGACTACGTATTGGGAGTTACATTCTTGCTGTTAGTCATTATTAGTTTAGCGTCATAGATCTTTTATTATTACGTGACATCAATCTTTTATCGCCTCCTATATAGGTGTGGGGTGATCGTACCGGATTCACTCATTTCTTTCTCATAATAAGATGCTCTTTTTTCTTTTTCACCTCTCGTTACACAAGGTCAGGATCCTCTGACCGCCTTCTCTCTCACCTCTTATGACCGTTCGACACGTAGCAACAGGAGGGGTAATGAGGTTGGGTGGGGGTGAATTCCATCCAGCCTCACCACCCCTAGGATTGCCACATGACACGCAGTCCTTTGTTACCGTCCCACGTGAGGGGTCATAAGATCACATTCGTTCGTTACATGTCAGAACATCACAATACATGCAGAGAGAATCCCTCAGAAAATCAGAAAGATTCTGCGTTTTTTGGGATTTGTTATCAACAAATACTAAAAGCGCCAACTTTTCCTAGTAATTTGGGACGTGATAGCTGGAAATCATGGAGTTTATAGAAGAAGGTAGATAAGGTGGAATCACAGGTTCCTACGAACGAACAATCCTATCTGTATTAGTACTTTATCTGATCTCACTATCTTTTTTTTGTTATACACATGTTAGAAGCTCATCTTTTATCGCCAACTTTAACGGTGAATAGATCTGAACTCAAATTAGATACCGTTTGATACGCCATTTAAATAGCGAGTTACACTCAAAACACACACTTTAATTAAGTTTTAATTTAGTTTTTTATAGTTTATATCTTATAAGAAAATAAATTTAGCATAAAAAATGACAGTATTTATAAAAATAAATTATATTATATTAAAAAACATTGAAATTATTAAAACGAATATCATATTTAATAATTTATACTATTTATAATGATAATTTAGTATATCAACTTTACTAAATTACAAAATCATCAAATGAATCAACCACTATAAAAATGTTTTTTACTATAATTTCTGCGTTCCAAACATACCCTAAACAATATTTCATCAGTCTCAAAAACATTGGTTCATTTTACTTGACTATATTATCACAGCAAAGGGACAGGGATTTACCCTTTAGAACAATAAAATAAGATATGTAAATAATATGTTACTAATTTATTATACAAACCTTTTCTGATGTGGGCTTTGCAGCAAAAGATTGAGTCTCTGGGAAATCTGATATTTGCACATCATTTGGCATATGTAACTGCTGATGTTCTTGCTGCTGATGACTTGATTGAGGTAGTTGAAATTGCTTTTGATCAAGCACCTGAGGCTGGTAATCTGAAGATGTGTTTTTACTCATGGGAGATTCTGGCTCTAACCTACTTGACATAGTGTTCATTCCTGAACCAGAATCAGTTGTGCTGTTTTCTCCTGACTTTGGACTTCCCTGAAATAAAAAATTACATCCAAGAAAGGAAAAAAAAAAACAAATTATTCAAAAGGGTAGCCAAAGTTGAAACCTTTTTCCCAAGAAACTCAATTTTTCATTCGTGGAAGTTGAAAACAGTTACCATGAATCTGTCACCAACCCATGTTAGATTTCAAGAAGCCCATTTCAAGAATGCTTTCTTTCTCTGAGTATATATAAGCAGAAAAAACAAAAGGAAAAGGATTAATTAGGGGTGTACTCTTGGAGTTTGAAGAAGTCTAGTGGGGCAAGAGGGGAACATCTCCAGAGTTGCTGCAGGTCTGGCATATAAAGCTGCATAGAATCACAACCCAAATCTTTACAAGATCAGCTTAAAGTAGAGACTTGCAACTCTTTTCTCTCTCCTCCTCAGAAGTTTGTTACACTTTCAAACGTCAGGAAGGAAAAAAAGGTTATTTGGAAGGAAAAGCAAAAATAAATAAATAAAGTTGCCTGCATCATCAATATTGTTGATATTATTGACTCCATGTAGTAGAATAGCCTCCTCTAGCTCTCCAAAATCAAAACCAGGTCCTTCTTGATTACTTCTAAACAAACACCCATGTCAAAACATCAAGCAAAAAATATACAAGAATCGGCCACTAAAATGTAAAGATGAAAAAGATACATACATGAAAGATGCAGATGGAGGGTTAAGCCCATGAGAAACTGCATATGACATGGTGTTATGGTAACCTGCACCAGATAAACTAGCCTCGCCAACTCTTTGACTTGCCATGCAAAGATATTTCTTCAAACCATTCCTGAAATTTTTGACTTCCTAACACAAAATTTGCATCAACCCAAGTGTTAAAATCCCTTCTAGAACAAAATAAATCATGGGTTTTTTCTTTGAGCAAAAAAAAAAGATATGATCTTTACCTTGCTTTTGTTTGTGGATGAGGAGCAAGAACTATATTGAGGAAGTGAGATAAGTGATAAAGAGAGAGAAACAGAGAGGGAGAAGCAAAGAGGAATCAAAAAGATCAAAACTTTTTTGTCAAAGAATATATAAATAAGTTGTAAGTGGCCACCACAACAAAATAGGAGCCCAAGGTGCAGTCTTTCTCTCTCAAAACATGTCTCTCTTTTTTTCATGATCTTTCTTCTCTACTTCTCTCTGAAGGAAAGTTCTGTCAGATTATTCTCTACATGTTTTTGATTTTACTTGGAGCAAGAAGGCTAAATCATTCGTCTTGGCTCTATTGTTCCAGCCTTAAGAAGCATTTAAAATGATACAAATTAAGAGCCCAACGGCCTCCTAAGTTGGATGAAGACTTACGCAATGACCTATATAAGGTACCTCTTGCAAATTATGTCTTCGGCCTAGCAACAGTGAGACACCGACACTACGCGTGTTCCTGTAATCGAACTCTTGAACCCTTGGAGCAAATTCTAAACCGAGTACTAATTGTGCTATCACATGGGAGATGTTTTTGCTCTTACCTCTCTCTTGTAAGGAGGTGTTAACTATAGTAGTAATTGTTATTGAACTTTGAGATCAAGATCATGACGAACTATGTGAACAATTCTTAATTAAGCCTTCAGTATTTTAGTAGTTCAGTATTCATTCAAATAACATCAACAGGGACGGGTAGCAAACAAAATACTTTTCTTTTTGATCAATAATCAAATGCCATATTGCTACACAATTACAACAACATTAACTTATTTCTTTAGAGGCTCCCGCCTACGACTCACCGGATGTACGCAATTATACTCATGTGCTATAAACAGATATCAACTGCTAATTCACAATATAAGAAACGGAGCAAATATTGCTACACAATTATTGGAGCTAAATGCTTAGTAACCTAGAAAATAATATCTTCATTACTGTCTATACATTCAAGTTTGAACTACTATACTAATAACAGTTAAGCGGCATTATATTTCTGTTGCAAATACTTTTATTATGTATGAGCTTAATTTGTATGTCATTAAGTTTATAAACACAATTAAAAGAGATACGCAGGTGGTAAGAATATTCAACATTTGTCCTAGCAAAACTTGTCTGAGGCCATATTTGTCTTTTGCTATGTGGAGTTTGAAAACAAAAACCTCAAGGATGGGAAAACAACAATATAACCCGTCCTAGCAAAACTTGTCTGAGGCCATATTTGTCCTGATGTCGATACCTACATATGCCATGCAAACGGTGCGATTACCAGTCACACTAGTGGATGAGATTGACAAGTTGGCCCGTCGTTTTTTTTGGGGCGAAGCTGATCAAACCCGTCATCTTCATTGGATCGCCTGGAACAATATATGTCGACCAAAAATGCAAGGCGGCTTGGGTCTAAAAAACTTACGGGACATGAATTTGGCCATGCTAATGAAGCTAGGGTGAAAACTTCTTACGCGGCATGACTTACTTTGGGTTAAGGTTTTAACTTCAAAGTATGGCGGCTTTTCCCAAAGACGAAGCATGGGGAACAGTTCCATATTATGGCGGCATATAAGCGGAATTCTTCCAGCACTTTTAGCAAATTTTGACATCACTACGTCTTCTAACGATGCAGGGGAAGATGTGGTCAGATGGAAAAGCAAACAATCGGGCAAGTTTGATGTTGCGAGTGCTTATAAATTACTCACCCAATCTGAGCGACCAACCCACCCCTGTTGGGGTCACATATGGTGCATGACAGGGCCTCGGCGTCTTCATTTGTTGCTATGGCAAATATGTCATAATTCCCTACAAACAAATTCATTTCTTCAACGCCGCCGGATTTTAGGGGAAAGCACATGCACTGTTTGCGGATACTGGAATGAGGATACTATTCATGCACTGTGTGACTGCAAATGGGCAAATATGATATGGCATCAACTTCTTCCACCGGGACTACACCAGAAGTTCTTTCGACCATCCATCCCTATCGATTGAATATCGGACAATCTTCATGGTTCATGGCAACTCGACGACAGCAGCCTTGACTGAAAATACATCTTCCGACAAGCAGTACATACCATATGGTATTGGAGGAATCAGATAGTACATGGTAACACCCCACAGAGGCCACCCCCTTTGTGGATTTGTCAAGACATCTTATATCGAGCAAAGCTTCTGATTTTTGTAAATAACACTACGCATAGTGTAGATACCCAGTTGGTAGCGAAATAGAATTGTGGATGTACTGCCCCCAGGGGCATAGTCCAGTGGTAAGTGGCAAAGGTGATTGAGGCTAGAACCCCGACGTCCCGAGTTCGAGTCCGTGTGGAGACAATTCTTGTTGAAATATTACAAGGGTTGCCTCTGGGCTGGCTGAGTCTCGAGTGTCATCTCCCTTTGCAGGGCTGCCGGTGGAGCACATCCCTCGATTTACATCCCACCTGGCTAAGGGGCCTCTGGCACAGGTGGGGGAGAACCCACTCCCTCATCAAAGAATTGTGGATGTACTTATTTGTTATTTTATGATGCAATAAAAAGTTCCATTTCCGAAAAAAAAAACAACAATATATATTTTATGCTCAACAAACAAACAAAAGGTGGGATCTTTTGCAGTAGTCCAATAGAAATCAGGTGACTCCAACTCCAATCTCTCTCTCTCTCTTCATTCTAACCGCCTGTCTTCTCTCATTGGCTCTTTGCCATTGCTCCTCAGAATTGGAAATACTAAATTTAACAAATGAATTAAAAAATGAACATATCAATTTCAATTTTCAAAATTCAGTTGCACATGAGACAATGGTTTCTTTCGCATTCTCGCAAGGAGAGAAGGTAAGAAGTTAAAGGGAAAGCAATTGAAATTTTTTTTTTTGACACGGGAAGTCTTAACAATGGTTGGTACTTTAAAGATTGTATCTATGAGCAAGAGGCCATTTTCTGACCTCTGAGCCCTATTATCCCAGTCCCAAAAAGCATTGTTGAAGATATAAATTAGGAGCCCAACGGCCTTATTGTTAGATAATTTCCTTGTTAGATTTGGATTGCAATTAGTAGAAATTAAAGATAGAGTCATTGTCTTGATATTCCTTAGTTGTCTTTATCTATTCTAGTTAGGATTTGTTTTATTAAATGTTTACATAGTTCAAGTAGAGTTTGGTTTTGTTTAGACTAGTTAGTCTATAAATAAAGAGGGCCGGCCATAGTAGATGGTGCGCCAAGAGTGCCAAATACCAATCCCGAGTAGGGTGATTGGTGAGTCAATGCCGGGTAGGGTCATTGACAAAGGTGCCAAGGAACTTGTTTCGGTTTTGAGTTATTTTCCGAAAATCAATAAAGTGAGTTGTGCTTTATACGCGTTGTGTTCTTGAATCTGTTGTTTACTTCACTTATAGTTGGGGGAGGACTTACACAGTGATTCACACAAGGTGTCCTCCCAAGAATCATTGTGGAAGATATAAATTAGGAGCCCAACGGCCTTATAGGTTGGGGGAGGACTTACACATTGACTCACACAAGTTGTCCCTTGCAAACCAGGTCTTCGGCCTAGCAGCAATAGAACACCCACACTGTACGTGTCCCTAGATTCGAACTCTTGACCTCTTGGAGCAAATCTTAACCCGAATAACAACTGTGCTATGACATAGGGACGATTGTATCTAGTTTGTACCAAGTGCAAGTAGTAACCTATGGAACAGTGTCTTCAGCTAATCCCATGTTAGCCTGACTTTCATGTCACGGTTTCGAGTCGCGAAAATAACTTCTGAGTGATGTTCATGGCACGGTTAATGGTGAAAAAGAATAGAGAGTGTTGAATCCTTATGCCCCAATTCTATTATATACCTTTGGCGGAGATTGTTGCATATCTCTTTCATTTGGGGGAAGCGTTCTGGGTTGTCAAACTGCACTCTTGGCGGGTCTAACTCTATGCATTATACCATATTTCATTATGATTCTATATTTTTCGTAAAAGAAAATATAACTGTTTATGTATGATTTTTTATGCAGAAATGATGTAATCGTAAGATGTCTGAAGAGAAAACAGGAGAGGTGTTATGGGTCCTGAAAACAGGAGAGGTCTTATGGGTCCTCAAACTGCACTCTAGGCAGGTCTCTTTGTAATATACCATATTTCATTAAAAAAAACGTTATTCTATTTTTTGTAAAAGAAGATATAATGACTTATAGAAGGACTATGTAAAAAAGAGATATTTTTGAGGCAGAAATGATGTAAGCGTAAGATGTCTTTTAATTAAAAGAAGAAATAGTTGAGATGTGTTCTAACAAACAAATAAAACATGACATATCTATCTAGACAATGAGAACTTTCTACTTGATGAGCCAAAAAATATTCAGTTAGTCAAATAACAGTCAACGTAATTTAGATGTAGCTACTTGACTTAGTAGCCTCGGCCAGAAGACCTCGGTCTCGGCTTCTATTAGTTACAGTTAAAGCTAAGGCAATTTCAAGTGTAACTCTTGGTCAGCTTAGCCTTACATATAAGTCAGGTTGGCTCTTATTCAACATGGTCAGAAGTAAATAAAGAATGTATTAAGTCTTCAGAGATTAGCTCAGAGACGGCATATATATAAGGGTTCATGAAGCATCTCAGCTCGGCATGTTGCACTTCGGTTCGGCAATGCACTAATCAAAGCCCCTGCTTATAGTCAACCACAGTGAATAAAAGGAATCAACAGTGCACAACTTCCATAGAAGTATACTCATCTCGGCCTCGGCACAGTTCCAACCTCAGCTTCATATTAGCATCAAGCTCTGATCTCCGCCCTGTTCTCTCAAACACTTAGTCTCTTAGGAAAGACCTTATCAACTGCCATCTGGGACCCATCAAGATAGCTCTGCAGAAGCACTTTCTAGGTGTCAAGCAACAACTGGTTTAGTACAAAGTCATCATTGCAGGCCAACCAACACGTCATAGAGTCCGCCACTGACACAGCTGCAGTCACAGACATTTGTCACATTAGACTGCGCACTTGCAGCAGATAAGACAGCCATCTCAGACATATCACAATCTCATCATCTTACGGAGGGCCAAGCCTCCTCAACCTGAAGTATAAATATACCTCATTTCAGGCGGAAAAAGGATGAGGCAATTTTCAAAACTCCAACTACAACTAAACACCATCTCGGCTCATCTTAAAACAACCTCATTCTCAGTGAGATATTGATCCATGTTCATTCTAAACCTGCGTTCCAGCATAAAATACCTCCTAAAAAACACTCATACCCGACTTAAACGTCGGAGGGTTATCCCAGCGTCCTGGGCCTCTAACGTTTTCTTTTCCTTCTCAGGTTTTGTTTTTAGGTTCAAACGGAAAGTTAACGACCAACTACAAGGATCATCTCTGATCCATTGGGTGAAGATCTCCGCTTCATCACTACTTATGTAGAAGCAGATGAGATTCAAACAGCCAACCTAACATAAAGAAGGTTATCATTAAATACTTTACTCATGACTACTAGATTATGTCATACGGGCTACACACGTGATTATCTAATATGCACTTAAAAGTGAGCATTTGCAATTACGTCAAATTACAATGTGAAGTATTAAATTGTATGCGCTTCTTATATTGTGAATTAGCAGTTGATCGACACATGCAATTTTCATTATAGGTCATCGAGAAACAACATATGTGTGTTTCTAACACATGGGTATGATTGCGTACATCCAACTTCCCATACCCTGTCATAGATGCGAGCCTCTAAAGTAATGGGGTAATGTTGTTGTTGTCGTCAAATTACAAGGTGAAAATAAGAACTTCTACAGGTCCAAGTCTAGTTTTTTTCCCCTAGATTAGAATTGTTGGCTTGAAGAAAAGGTATGGCCCATGTCTAAAAATGATGAGACAAAAATAAGATGATGCAATTTAAAATCTTTGTTGCATTGTCATTCAACATCTATATGTTTCTAACACATAGATATAATTGCATACATTTGATCCTTCTATATCCTAACATACACGGAAGACTCTAAGGTAATAGGGTAATGTTGTTAGTTGATGGTGGATTGTCATTCAACTAAAACACTAGAAGAATGCCTAACAAGAAGAGCCACTTTGAATTGATTAATAATCCAAGCTTCCCTTGAGATGGATTTGTTTGGTACTACCCCCCCCC